>CAIGRR010051806.1:0-15266 GCA_903798365.1 Fraxinus sp. 1973-6204
TTCTCTTGGTGAGTGGGCTCACAGGTAAATAGCCCAATGGACCTTTGCGAATCTCTGCTATTTGAATACCATAGCAAAGAATAGTAGTGTGGTGTTTTTAGATGTGTTTTATGATGTCAAATACTTTTGTTTCATTATAGGACGATGGGAATTACGAAGCCGTTGAAGGGAGTGATTTTGTTATAACTCGTGTTGCATTTCGAGATAACTCCTCCAGGTATTATATTAATGATCGAGTGAGTAATTTTACAGAGGTCACCAAGTTGTTGAAAGGGAAAGGTGTTGACTTGGACAATAACCGGTTTCTGATTCTTCAGGTTTGGTATTTATTTAATATGTTACATGTGACTGTAGTTTAAAGGAAATAGGTTTGTAATATGTGTAACTTTTGGATATTAAAGTGTTGGCTTGTATTCAGGGTGAAGTAGAGCAAATATCACTGATGAAGCCTAAGGCACAAGGACCCCATGATGAAGGTTTTCTTGAGTATCTCGAGGATATAATTGGAACCGACAAATATGTAGAGAAGATTGATGAATCTTTTAAACAGTAAGTTTTAATCTGCATTCTGAAAACCACGTATTGCCTCACTCATGTATACTGTAAGAAATATTTGGTATATTGTTTCTCATTTTGCTTGATGAATTTGCAACTTGAGTTGTGAAATTGCATATGCAGTATTTCAGCATAACACAGGGAGTTTTACTAATTAGGATCTGGAATTTTTAAGACAGTCATTTCTGCATCATCAGATTGTTGAAAGTAACTAAGTATATACTCCTTTTGATGCGTAAGATTTGTAGCTTTTGTTGCACTATTTGGGAATATCTAAATGTTTATTTCCTATAATCTACTTGTAGAGGCACAGAGTACTTCTATTGCTGATGTTTGCTAATTCTTTGCGGTCTTGTAGGCTTGAAGAACTTAATGAGAAGCGGACTGGAGTGGTTCAAATGGTCAAGTTAGCTGAGAAAGAAAGAGATAGTTTAGAGGCAAAGTTTAAAAACCTGTAAACTTAATATTGTTTGCAATTCCAACACCACTAACATTATATTGATTATTTTACCAGGGCGTGAAGAATGAAGCTGAAGCCTACATGCTTAAAGAATTATCTTTGTTGAAATGGCAAGAGAAAGCCACAATGCTAGCTTCTGAAGATAATGCTAACAAAACAGAGGAACTTCAGGCAAATATTTCGAGCCTGGAAGAGAATGTAAAGAATGAAAGGTTTCTGTTAACGGCAGGTTAAACTATATTAAATATAAGACACAATCCCACTTTTGCACTGAGCTGACATGGGTTAATTATACAGGGAGAAAATTCAAGACAATTCCAAAACATTGAAAGAACTTGAAGGTTTGCACATGAAGTACATGAAAAAACAAGAGGTTTGTGTATTATCTTTGAGTGCTTTGATTTTCCAATTAATGAAAGCACTATGAACATCTTTACTGTTGACTTTCTTTGCCTTTTTAACATACAGGTGCTTAACTTATTGCTCCAATTAATAAGACTGCTAAGTTTTGAACCAGCTTGTGTAAGGATTTTACCTGATACTTTTATGTTTTTGGGAAAATTTAGGAACTAGACGGTGGACTCAGGCGCTGTAAGGATGAATTTAAGGAATTTGAAAGGCAAGATTTAAAGCATCGTGAAGATTTTAAGCATTTGAAGCAAAAGATCAAAAAGCTTGATGACAAACTTGAAAAGGTACGAGGAAAATCAGGTCCCATCTTTTGTTAAATTGCACATATCTTACCTTCTCTTCTAAAACTGCAGGAGTCAGCCAAAATTATGGATCTCAACAAGGATTGTGAGGTATCAACAAACCTGATTCCACAACTTGAGGAAGACATTCCAAAACTGCAAAAACTTTTAGCAAGTGAAGAGAAAATTTTGGAAGAAATAAAGGAGAA
Source organism: Fraxinus sp. 1973-6204 (assembly GCA_903798365.1). Classification (NCBI taxonomy): domain Eukaryota; kingdom Viridiplantae; phylum Streptophyta; class Magnoliopsida; order Lamiales; family Oleaceae; genus Fraxinus; species Fraxinus sp. 1973-6204. The sequence goes on from CAIGRR010051806.1 coordinate 1,917, forward strand.
CTCTAAAGGTGGAGTATCTACTAAACTTATAAACAAGTTGTTTGACAGATAGCTAAGTCATCACGATTCATTAATGCTTGCATTCAACAGTATGCATCATATCTGGTTCATGTATGCACAGTTCTTGGTGCTGGTACTAGTACATTATTCTTTCTAGCAAAAAAATGCCAATCTCAGTTTGCATTGTGCTTATGATGCCTCTTGTTAAATTTTTTGATGCATAACACTGTGGACTGAAGAATGCGTAATGACCGTGCCTTCAATGAAATGGCTTATTCTCCTACATGAAATGATTTTCATGATCACGAGTGCCATTTTTGTCCAAGTGCTTTGTCTTGGTGTTATCTCATAGTACTTGGGACATTGTGAACACATACATAAATAATGTCAGAAGCAACTAAGTGGTTATGCTTGCACCCCAAATGTTGGTCCTTTGATTTTAAAATAGATAAGGTAGGGGGGATATTTATAATGATTAATCAATTTAGTGCATGCATGGGAAGTGATTAAAAGTGGCATAGTGGCATGTGTGGATGATAAATTGGTAGCAGTTGTGAGTTCTAGGAAATGTGTAGATAAAAAAGGGTTTGACCAGCTTAGAATATAATATGGTCATTTCCTAGAGATGCACTTAGTCTGTTCAACTAAATTTGGATACCACTTTTTTGGTAACCGTGAAGCGGAAGACTAGATCACCAAGGCGATTTTCGGGCTCACTTCATCGAATCAACCAACACCTCAATGAAGAAACCGAAGTAGAAAACCCACCATTATTCCTCACTTATGGTGCTTCTTATCACCCACAAAGGATGCACAAAGGAAAGCGTATTTACAGTATAAGATCAGCCACAAAGGCTGGGCGAAGGAGAAAAATAGTGGGCATAGTCACAAAGAAAAAGATGAGCCGTGTTTTTCAAAGGCAGAGGGAGCAAATACACGCATATCGGCCAAAGAAGACAACCAACGAATATATAACATTAGGGTACAGTAATGAGCCAACCCCAATATGGTGGATAAGTGGGCTAATGTTCATGAGCCATCCAGATAAGTGAGAAACGGGCCATGAGCAACATTAATTAAATTAGGTTGCTCCCAATGACTCAAATAGTTTTAGGGTCGGGTCATTTCATTGAGGTGTTGATTTTTGTTCAGCCATTTGTTCTATGCCGACTGAGAATATATCGAGTTATATCATAGCCTGGGAGGTCGTTTAACAATAATTTGTCCAACAGTAACAATTAATTTTGGGGTAACAGGTCTTTAATTTTATAAGAGTTGGTTTCATTTCCTCCCAGTTTTGGATGGTGAAGTAATTAACAATTGCCAATTTGATTCGAAGTGCTCCGTCATTGAGGTAGATTTTCTATTATATAGACATAGGTAGGTACATGAAAAGAAAGGAAATATACACAACCACATTTACCCTCTATAGATAGAAATTAGATCAGCCATATTCTTTCTATACATAGAAACTAGATCGGCCATATTCTCTATATGCATAGAAATTCAATCAGCATAATATTTGAGGAATAATAACGCCGTATTGACATCTCCCTTCAAATTGATGCAAGGGATCTGGAATCATCAATTTGTCTAGTAAGAAATGATGGCGCTTGGAAGTAACGGCTTTAGTGAAGATGTCACCCAATTGTAGATCACTAGTGACGCGTGGGAGAGAAATAATTTTATCTTCATAAGCATCACGAATAAAGTGACAATCTACCTCAATATGCTTGGTACGCTCATGGAATGCATGATTAGTAGTAATATTAACATGTAATGTCGTGGGATCGATCTGAGAGAAACCAAGTTCATCAAGTATACGACAAAGACATAGAATCTTAGAGCAAGCTTGGGACATTGTACGGTGTTCTGATTCAGTAGAAGACCTCGAGACCTGATCCTGTTTCTTACTCTTCTAAGAAATCAAAGCAGCGCCTTAAAACATACACCAACCAGTAGTAGACCTGCGAGTATCTGCACAACCAGTATAGTCTACATCACTATAAGTCGAAAGAACTATGAAAGACTGAGTAGGATAGAACAGACCACGAGATGGAGTTTTTTTCTTAGAACGAATCAGTCTCTTGACCGCAGCCAAGTGAAGATGAGTAGGAGCTTGAAGGAACTGGCTAACTTGCTGGACCGCAAAAGATAAGTCTGGGCATGTAATAGTAAGGTACACAAGACTCCTAACTAATGTTCGATATATAGAAGGGTCAGGAAGAAACACCCCATCCTCTTTATGTAGCTTGGCATTCACCTTTATAGGAGTCATTGGTAGAGCTATCAATAAGTCCCACAGATGCCATAAGATCAGTGGCATATTTATGCTGATTAACAAAGAGACCATCAAGAGTAGACTGAATCTTGAGGCCCAAGAAATACATGAGACGACCAAGATCTTTCATGCAGAAAGAAGCCTATAGATGAGCCTTTAAGCTAGCAATCAATTCAGTGTTAGACCCGGTATTAACAATATTATCCACACACCAAGAGCACAACAATGCCTGCATAAGCCTTGCGTAGAAACATGGAAGCATCATACTTGCTCTTAGTGAAAGAATACTACTGTAAAGTGGAGCGAAAGTTATCATACCACGCTCGAGGTGCCTGCTTTAGTCCATACAAGGACTTCCAAAGCTTGCACACAACTGATGAAAAAGATAGAATTGTGTTTTTACGTGAGCCAAGAATAATTTGAAGGCATTAAATACTTGAGATTTAGCATGAAGGAAATAGATTCACATGAACCGACTATGATCATTTATGAATGTTACAAAGTATTTAAGTTGTGTAAGATAACAAGTGCAATTCCTTAAACATCGCTATGAATAAGTTCAAATCATTTAGATGCATGACTAGTAGATGTAGGAGAAGGAAGTGTGTTGCTTTTAGCAAGTTTGCATGAAGAACACTTAATGGAAAACGTAGAACTATTACTTTTATTATCCAACAAAGCAGAATTCAACAAATGAGCTAAGACAGTAGAATTAAGATGACCAAGCTTTTTATGCCATACTATAGGAGAGTTATTAGACACATACAAGTAAGAGAATACAAAGGTGAAGGTAATGTAAAACTCGAAGGACAAACGTGTAGCGGAAGAAGACGTCCAACTTTAGGCCCCTTTGCTATTAGCTGTCCCATTTCTTCCTCTTGCACATAACAACCATCAAATGTAAAGTGAACATCACATTTTTGGTCAAGGCCTATAGAAACCAAATTAGTAGATGATTTTAGACAAACAAACACTTCCTCGATAGAGGAATTGATATCACCAATAGCCTTAATAGGCAGATGTTAGCCATTTGCCGTTTGAATCAGGGATGGACCAGTATATAGACGAACATTACAGAAGTTCGTGGCTGAGTTAGTCATGTGATTTGAAGCACCAGAGTCCAAGAACGAAGGACACGAGGATAAGTGTTTACCTTGCAGTCCAAGTGTAGAAAAAGCAAATAAAATCACTTGTTGGACCATTTCATGCGTTAAAGAGGGCTGGACAGATGTACCCTGAGGCATCACAATAGCTGATGCAGACGGGTTAACAATGGATGAGAGACAAGAATCAAAAGCTTGAACACTAACAACTTGCAGAGCTTGTAAAACAGGTCTTGGAGGTTGAATAGGGCATTCCTTGATGATATGCCCGTCTTGCTTACAATACTTGCAAGATTTATTGGGACATTGAGGAACAATGTGCTGGAACTGTTTGCAAGAATAGCATTGTGTCTGGCTGAAATCATCAGTGCGAGGTTTCCCATGGGCAGCATAGGCCATGGTCACAAAAGGAGAACCAGCATCTTGCAAGGTGGTTTGAGTAGCGAAGCGTTGCTCCTCGCGAAGAAGTTCTCCAAAACAAACCTCCAAGGAAGGGAGAGGGATACGGTCCAGTAAAGAGGAGAGGACAGCTTCATATTCAGGTCGTAATTTCACCAAGAATTGGCTATGCTTTCTGTTGAGATGAATGGTCCGAAGAGCAGCATGTGCGGCAGTTGGGACATCAACCAAAATAATTTTTGAATAATCAGCCTAAAGACTCATGAATTGGGAGTAATAATCCTGAATGGACATCGATTCTTGAGACAGATGAGAGATATCTAACTACAATTGGAAGCTGCGAGCAGAGTTATCTCGGTAATAGACTCTGCGGAGGTAGTACCACATCTCTTTGGCAGTCTTGTAGGGTCGAAGATGAAGGAGGATTTGGGGTTCCATAGGGCCAAGAATCGAAGAGCGAATTTGGGCATCTTGGACAGCCCAAGTCGTACTTGAAGAGTCCTGCGATTCTTTCTCCTTCGCAACAGTAGCAGCATCATTCTCATAGCGCTTCGGAGCTAGAGAATCATCACTTTGATTCCATAAATCCTTACAGCGAGGGTAAGTCTCGAACTGAAGTTCCCACGTGTTGTAGTTGCCTGTGAAACGGACACGTTGTTTATCAACTCTGTCCATGGAAGACAAGTACAACTAAGAAAGTTTGAGAGGACTAGGGGCTATGGAGGACGAAACGAGGATAGAATTAGGGACTAGACTAGGAAAAAAAACTAGGAGGCTCTGATACCATGCCAATTTGATTCCAAGTGCCCTCTCAATGAGGTAGATTTTCTATTATATAGACATGGTTAGGTACAAGAAAAGGAAGGAAATATACACAGCCATATTTACCCTCTATACATTGAAACTAGATCAGCCATATTCTCTATATACTTAGAATTCAATCAGCACAATATTTGAGGAATGATAACGCCCTATTGACAGTAATAATCAACTAATCATATTCTTTTGCTCATTTATTGTTTGTCATGTTATCGAGGTGCAATTAACTTTGACTCTTTGCAATTTTGTTTTACAGCCGAAACTGAGGTTTTACGTGGTGAGCTTGCTGAAGTTCGTGCTGAACTAGAACCATGGGAAAAGCAGTTAATCGATCATAGGGGGAAACTCGAAGTTGCATTGGCTGAAAAGAAGCTTCTGGATCAAAAGGTGAGGACCAGTATACAGAGTTTACCATTTACATTTAAGTGGCTGCAACTACTTGTCATGCATTGAGTATCTCTTTTATTGACACACATAACTATTTTTCTTGCATCTCAGAACACTTCTACAAAACTTTGTTCATGTTGTCGAGTGTTTTTTCTGATGTTTATGAAACTTCCTTTATTAGAGGCACAAAACATTCAATTGCGCTTCATTTTTAGATTAGAAGAACAATTTATGAAGTTCCAGCTTCTCCTTTCAACAGGAGTTCTGTTTTTCAACTTAAGAATTTTTCTTGTTTCTTGAAGCCACTGGTCCTAAGCATTTCCCATTTAGATTGCAAAAAAGGACCAAAACAAGCTAACTCTATATTATATGTCTACGATTCCAATTCAATCAAGTGAACAAATTTAATAAGAGCAATATGAACACAGATTGGATTTCTTCTCATAGTCTATACCCTAATAGAGAACTCTGAAAAACTTTTTGCTTTGGTCGTTTCAGTAGATGGGTTTCCTTAACTATCCTCACTGAATGTCCCCTTCGATGTTTCAGCATCAAGCTGGTCATGCAGCTTATGAGGATGCACAAAAGCAAATAAGTGAAATAGAAAAGAAAATTGAGACAAAGACTTCTAGTTTAACAACTCTTCAAAATGAACTAGGGAAGAACGTGCATGACGCAGCACAGGCTCGTAAGATGGAGCAAGTAAGCCATTGAACAAGTTTTTTCATCATTTTTTTGTGCAATTGTCATAGTGATTGATTGGTGCTGTTGCAGACATGTGTTGAAGAACAAGAAAGGTTGATTCCCCTTGAAAGAGCTGCAAGAGAGAAGGTTTCAGAGCTTTCAACTATTATGGATTCTGAAAAGAGCCAAGGTTCTGTATTAAAAGCAATAATGGAAGCTAAGCGGTCAAACCATATACTTGGAATTTATGGGCGAATGGGAGATCTAGGAGCTATTGATGGTGTGCACTTCTTATATCACTAGAAAAGCGAATTATGTTCCCCTCGTTCCCGACTTATCGTCTTAGTCATAGTAGTAATCTGCTTTTGGAACTCTGTACTACCAATTTGGCGAATCACTACCTTCTTTGAACTTTTATATGAATAATAGCCTCAGAATAAGCATTTCCAGAACAAGATAATAACTATGTTAATTGCTTACTTCGGATTGACAAGAGTGCTTTCATATGATCTGTTTTCAATGGTTATTGACATCAAGAAGAAATGACTTACTCTTATGACTGTTAAGATTCAAACTGAAGTTTAACCTTTTGGGGTTCTAATGTTTCCAAGTTTCCCTTTCGCTCATATTTTTTTGAATGGACTGGCTGATGGCACCATGGCCATTTGAGAATTTCAAATTTATCAGGTCAACCTTTCAAATAAATTTTGGTTCAATTTATTGGTTGCAAGAATTACTTTTGCATTTTAACAGCAGGGTGTATTTTTCTTTTGTGTATGTGTGTTATTTGATAATATTACCAAGTTTAATTGATGTTTATGATGTCACACACTATATATTCTCGTTTTCTCTGATTCCATCTTTTTATTCTAACTTCCACATATAGTTTTACATCTGTCAATCTACTTATTTACTTCTTCATTTCTGTTAATCTCTCCTTACAGCGAAGTATGATGTTGCCGTATCAACGGCATGTTCTGGACTTGATTACATTGTTGTGGAAACAACTTCTGCAGCACAAGCATGTGTGGAGCTGCTTCGTAGTAAAAACCTAGGTGTTGCAACTTTCATGATTCTGGTAAATATTTTATTTATAATTTAGCAGGTATTAGATTATTTATTTCCTGTTCTTTGAACAACCTATTGATACTTACAGTGCCTAAGATCATATGTAATTGATTTTGGCCTTTGGGTTGGGAGGCATGGCACTAAATTGGTTGAAACGTATAATTAGAACTAAATTTGTCCTGTTGTAAAATCATTTATTTTTGTTTTGTCCTGCAATGACTTATTTCTCCATCATTGCATTGATCCCAATGCAGCATTATAGTTCTCTGCTACCAGTTCCATTTACATGTTGCCACTGGGATAATCAGACAGATATGTGTTAGTTGGGACCATCAGTTTCATAAGTTTTCATAAAATTTAGTCTGCATTAAGTTCTTTTATGTAAGTTTTTGTATGCTTTCTGAAATTGAACTATTGTTCGGTGGGAGTTAAATTCTTGAATCTGTGATCATTTCCAGTCTAAATATAATAAAGAAAGAGTTTGCAACAGGGAGGCTTAGAAATCTTGAATTCCGGGAGAGATCTTTTTTTCCTCCCTGTTGCTGACAACTATTTTTACTTGCAGGAGAAACAAGTTGATCATTTACCAAGATTGAAGGAGAAAGTAACCACTCCAGAAGGAGTTCCACGCCTGTTTGATTTGATAAAGGTGCAGGATGAGAAAATGAAGCTTGCTTTTTTTGCAGCATTAGGAAATACAGTTGTCGCAAAAGATATCGATCAGGTTTGTCCTTGCATAAAAGTTTTATTATGGATCTTTCCTTCTTCAGGAATGATTCAACAAAACCAAATTGATATTGATTATATCATGATCATTTTTTTCTTGTTTATGTGAATTTTGATTTATCATAGCTTTCATGTTATTCAATGTTGATTGAATATAGTTTTTGTATGAATTTAATGTAATTCAACCAACAATTTCTGAATTGTTGCTAAAATAATAGACTGTCTGCAAAGTTAATGTCATGAGATTGTATCTATAAAGTGTACTGTTAGTAGAGTATCATAATTAGCCTCTGTTTGGGAAGAATTTAGATACGGCCTAATTTATAAATGGATGAAATAAGTGGTGGATAAGTGGATAGTACTTGTGGGTCTATTCAAAATAAAGTTTGACCATTTATAAATGAATTATAAATTTTTCCAAACGGAGGCTTAATCTCGTTTTCTGTTATGCATTTTTCAATATCAGGCAACTCGTATTGCTTATGGTGGAAAGAAGGAATTCTGGCGTGTTGTGACACTTGATGGTGCTCTTTTTGAAAAATCCGGTACTATGACTGGTGGCGGAAATAAACCACGTGGTGGTAAGATGGGGACATCTATTCGAGCTGCCAGTGTTTCCAGAGAAGCTGTTGCAGATGCTGAAAAAGAGCTTTCTACTTTTGTTGAAAGCTTGAGTAATATACGAAAAAGAATTGCTGATGCAGTGAAGCATTACCAGGCCTCAGAAAGAGCAATCTCTCACCTTGAAATGGAATTAGCAAAAAGCCAAAAGGAGGTCAGTGCTGTCTCAGATAATTGCTTTTCAACTGTTCATAATTTATGCTGTACACTCAGGTTAATCATACAGTATTTTTCCACAGATCGACAGTCTAAGATCGCAACTCAGCGATCTGAGAAATCAATTAGATTCCTTCAAGGCAGCATCAAAGCCGAAGAAGGATGAGGTTGATAGGCTAAAGGAACTTGAAAATATCATTTCTGTTGAAGAGAAAGAAATAGGCAGGCTTATGCAAGGTTCTAAACAGTTGAAGGAAAAGGTTGTGAGATTTTATTTTTCCATCTTTATATTAATACATAGCAATTAATCTCCTTGCAAACAAATTTTAACTTGGTTTTTAGGTTTCAAATTTGTCTTGTAGTACTTTTCTGGTAGGAATTGCTTAGTATCCTTTTGCCATTGTTATTGTAGGCTTCCGGGCTTCAGAACAAAATAGAGAATGCTGGTGGTGAAAGACTGAAAAATCAGAAGTCTAGGGTTAATAAAATTCAATCCGTGAGTATGCAAATACTAAAAATGAACACTTCAATTTTGAAAGAACAATTATGCCAATTCATGGTGCTTGATTGTCAGGATGTTGATAAAAACAGCACTGAAATTAACCGTCGCAAAGTTCAGATAGAAACTGGACAGAAAATGATAAAGAAATTGACGAAGAGTATTGAAGAGTCAAAGAAGGAGAAAGAAAGACTTTTGGAGGAAAAAGAGAGAATGCATTCCACATTTAAAGAAGTTGAACAGAAGGCTTTTACTGTTCAGGAGAACTATAAGAAAACACAGGAGGTTAGTTTGTAGACGTGTGTGCTTGTGCAGTGTGGATTTATGTTTGGCTTCATATGAAATCAAACAGTTAGAAGAGTTGTTTCTGTATGGTGTACTTCTTGTAATTGCAGTTAATTGATCAACACAAAGATGTTTTGGATAAAACAAAAGTTGACTACGAGAGACTGAAGAAAATTGTGGATGAGTTGCGGGCTTCAGAGGTTTGGTTCACCGACTTCTTTCACTGTTTCCTTTTTGCTAGTCAATCTATTCATAAACTGTTGTAACTGTTAGTGCAGGTGGATGCTGATTACAAGTTACAGGATATGAAGAAGGCCTTTAAAGAGTTAGAAATTAAGGGGAAAGGATATAAAAAAAAATTTGGTGAACTCCAAATTGCTCTCTCAAAGCACCTAGAGCAGTAAGCATTATCTTCTTACAGCAGTGTTGCAATTATAGAGGGTGTTTAGAACCTTCCTTATTTCCATGTGTGTGTTCACCTTTTCAGTTTCTATGTGGATGCACCAGTTCTGAATTTCCATTTTTATTGGCACAGGATTCAGAAAGATTTGGTGGATCCAGAAAAGATGCAAGCAACACTGGCAGATGGAACTCTTGAGGATACTCATGACCTTAAGAGGGCTCTTGAAATGGTGGCACTTCTTGAGGCTCAATTGAAAGAGATGAATCCAAATCTCGACTCAATCTCAGAGTATGCACGTGACTCTGGTCTTTTAATAAGATATAAAATTGTAGCAAATTTCTTCTATGAATATCTCTGTGCTAACCCTGATAGTTGCATTAGGTACCGAAAGAAAGTAAACTTATACACTGAGCGAGTTGAAGATCTTAATTCAATCACTCAACATCGTGATGATGTAAAGAAGCAGCATGATGAATTGAGGAAGAGAAGGCAAATCTTTCTTCTTCTGTATAATAGTAATTGCTTTAATACATACCTGCTCAATATTTACATTTTGTTTTAACATTTTCAGGTTAGACGAGTTCATGGCTGGTTTCAATACTATATCTTTGAAATTAAAAGAAATGTATCAGGTATATTTACTCAATAATTCTGAATCCTTCTTTACCTGTACATCTAATCTCCTGACTCTTGTGCTAGCTGAGTGTCATCTTTCCTTGGACAGTTGCAATCCATTTTCTACGTACTCAAAATATTAAGGCAACTGAAGTTTTGTTGGTGGTAAAAGAGAATAATGTGAGAAATAGCTAATGCTGTATTTAAGTCAACAAAATAATTAAACGTCAAGAATCCTGTTCTATTGCAGTTTTAATTGTGCGAACTTAGACAGTTGATGCATATATACAAATCTAGAAAATTTGATTTATTTTGTTTCTGCATCGAACTTGCAGTTGTTTTTCTTTGTTTTTTGCCATCAATGATATATTTGTATTAGTGTTAAATTTATTCTCAAAGGCTACATTTGTTGCTTTTGTGGCCATTTTGTTATTCGCGACAGATGATTACCCTTGGAGGTGATGCAGAACTTGAGCTAGTGGACTCCTTGGATCCCTTTTCTGAAGGTGTTGTCTTCAGTGTCCGGCCGCCCAAAAAGAGCTGGAAGAACATTGCGAATTTATCCGGTGGCGAAAAGGTATTTTACACTTGCTTGGAAAACCTAGCAGTAGACATGTTCGCTACTCAGTTTTTGTTTTAACTGTCTCGTACTGATATTTCAGACTCTTAGCTCGTTAGCTCTCGTTTTTGCCCTGCACCACTATAAACCTACTCCACTTTATGTGATGGACGAGATTGATGCTGCATTAGGTACCTTTACAATCATGTCCAGCACTTGATCAATTATGTTATAATGTTCTTAATATTCTATTCTATTTCCATCCTTGGTTTCTAGATTTCAAGAATGTTTCAATTGTGGGACACTATGTGAAAGACCGTACAAAGGATGCACAGTTCATAATCATAAGGTAGACTTGGAGAAACTATGACCCTGTTTGGTTTTGATTACAAATAAATTTTTAATAGACTTCAACAAAAGTTGAGAAAATATGTGGTTTAAAAGTTGATAAAAATTGTGTCTCATGAAATGTGTAGTTGAAAATGAGTTTGGGAAAAAATGAGTTTTTAATAAATGGGGACCAAATAGGAGCTATATGTTCTATTATTTGAACCACTAAAGAACATACACATTCATTTTCTGTTTTTACGCAATATGCAGCCTTCGGAACAACATGTTTGAGTTGGCAGATCGGCTTGTTGGAATCTACAAAACTGACAATTGCACCAAGAGCATTACCATCAACCCGGGAAGTTTTGTAGTTTCTGAAAAGGTATTTTGAACTGTCTAGCTGGCTAGCTGCCTTCTAACGGGATATATCTCGTGTCCAGTCAAACTTCAGCCAGGCAAGTGAGGTCGGGACCTGCGTATTTATGCATACTTAACTTATGTAGTGATGTAAAATAAGATCGATATCTTAAATTATATTATAATTTCTTATTTTAAATTGAGGTTTGCTTTGAGCTGCAGACAAGACAACGTGCATTGATCATCCTTTAGTTTCTCCCAAACGTCCTTAATAAAAAATAGTGATTCCCATGCTATTAATCTAAAAGGAAGAACTATTTTGAGGAGTCAATTGTGATATCAAATTCTTTAGTGGATTAGATTTACAATATCTCGTGCATTTTAATATAAGTCATATACTAGTGTTTTATATGACCTTAAAAGTGAACTTTTAGCCTCACGTCCAAACACATTTTATCAATCTATTATTATAATTTTTTGAACAAATAATCTCGGGAGTCTCTTCCTATCTTAGCACAACGGGAATTAAGAAATACCCACAGAACAAACGTGATGCTAATCTGAAGTTTGAGTGGCTTTGAATCTTTATTTTATCTTTAAAATAACAATATGAAAGGAGACAAAAACAAAACACTTCTTACACGTAGGTTGTTTGCATTTTTGAAGAAAGAATTTCAACCTCTCTCTCTTTCTAGTGGGTCTGTTTCCGTACCCTTCCTGGTTAAGAACGATGAAAAAGCAAGATACACGCTAGGCGATGTAGAGAAAGCTGAGGGACTCAACTATGTTAGTCACTAGTCCACTGGCAAAACCTCCTTTTTCAAGAATACTTGTAATGGACTTAATTCTTCCTCAGGTCCTTTTAACTTTATTCGCGCTGTCGTTTAAATAGTTCAAGTGAATAGAGAGAGGGCATATAATTATACAGTTGCCTCTGGGTTTCTAATTTTGGCTTGAGATAATCTCACAATTTATTTCCAGATGCTGAAATAAATTTCTGTGGCATCATAATTGGTGGAAGACGAAGTTTTGTTATGCACCTTAGCGTCATTATAATGCCAACTATTTGGATAAATAACATGACCACTCTTTCGTATGTATTTGCTACTGGAGTTTTAGCTTCTCTTATTATAATTGGATCGATTTTCTAGGTTGGCACAAGTGACAACATCGAATTTGACCAAAAGCAAATGCTTTTGAACTTGAGTTGGACCCCTATGGCTTTTAGCTTGTATGCCTCGTGCTATTGTGCTCATCCGATTTTCCTTACATTATATGCTTCTATGTAGGGGTGGGTATAGGTTCGGTCGGTTTTTGCCCTAATCCAACATTGTCGATTTGTTGGGTTGGGTTGTGTTGGTCGATTCAGGAATATTTGTCACACAAAGATTAAAATTATCCAATTTTTGGATCTAAAACAATATTAATATACTCATCAGAATGTCAATAAACTTTGAAAAATTAAAATTGTACATTCCACCCAATATCCATCAAAAGAATTATTCAAAAACGATTATATATTTCATTAAAATGCTGGGGCAGAAATTGTTGGAGGCTGCAGAAGAATAACTAAATTTAATTTAAAATAATACACCTCAAGTGAAGAAAAAAACATTAAAATCAAGTAATTAAACCGCACTAAAATTAGCCACCAAACCTGAAATAGAAGGCTTTGCCACATGCGCCGATAAAATTCAATTGAGAAACTAATGATTTAATATCTGCAGAACCTAAAATTTGAGCCAACCAATCATGGGATCACACTTGAACTATTGGAACCCATTTCTCAGGAGATTATTTTAGCATTAGTAAGATCTAAAGGTTCCAATTGACTTTTTTTGACCTCTCTTTTTTACCGATTTTACTGAAAATTGATTATAAATATAACTTGAAACTTGTTAATTCTTGTGCCCTTGATCATCTCCATTCGATCTCGAATTCATTGATTCTAATCCTACAAAAAAAAAAAAAAATTTGATTAAATTGACAGCAAAATACATATTAATAAAGTCAAAATAACAAAATCAACCAATAAACAAATAGAAAAAAAAAAAAAAA
>CAIGRR010051836.1:0-13628 GCA_903798365.1 Fraxinus sp. 1973-6204
ATCGAGAGAGGCTTTTAAATAAATTTGGAACTTTGACCAACTCGCATGATAACAAATTGTCAAGTTAATTGTTAAACTAAAAGTGAATGACAAAGGGGATTCTAGATCTTATCAATGCATCTCAAAAAATTTATAAACTTTTACTTTAATTTCTAGTACGTAATAATTTAGACATAGATTTACTACAAATTATTATTTCTATTCGATTAAAGTTATCTTGACTTAAACTCGACAAAACATGTAGTTCTTGTGGGTTCGACACTTTACACACCACTATATTACTTGATCACGACCATGTTCACTTGCGGGTTTTCAAACGGTCAAGGAGGATTGGCTTTGATGTTGTTGTGCTCACTGCCACCATCATACGTGACTTTTGGGGATACTATTCTTTATAGTTGGGATACTCTCACCGTGGAAGAGGTCTATGATATTTTGCTATCTAAGGAGAAGATGAGACATCTTGCTCGAGGAACTGTAAATCATGTTGAAGGTTTGGTTGTGCGTGGGAGGAATCAAAATAGGAATCTTGGCAAAAATATGAGGGGCAGATTGAAGTCTAGACATGCTGAGAAGTCATGTCACTACTACAAGAAGAAGGGGCATATTAGAGCTGATTGCTATGTATTGAAAACTAGAAATACAGTTGCTGGTGCTACAAAGAAAGGAAAGCAGCATGTTAATACATCGGAGGCTGATGTTGTGGAAGATGAACAAAGTGGTGGAGAGCTTCTTGTGATTTCATTGAAATCAACTATAGGTCAACAAAGTGCACCCCCGACACCATCCCCGCAAAGTGGTAATATGGCCGATGTTAGGGCTCCGAGTCCTAGCCACTGTGAGGTTGGAATTAGGCATACCCTAGGCACCCATTGATCCGAGATCGGTTGCGATGGACCCAACAGACCTGGCAAGGATTATGTAAGAAAGGATTACATCTGGGATGCTTCAGAAGTCCCAGGTAGTGACATGATTTACCCCTAATCTACCATTCATCCCGAAGTCTTGTCATACCCCCTACCGAATCGTTTCAAATACCCTCGGGTGGAGTATGATGGGACGACGGACCCCATCATCCACCTCAACATATACACCGACATTATGAACTTATAGGTCGCACCCGATGCCGTAATATGTAAAGCCTTTCCTTAGACACTGACAAACGCCGCCAGAGATTGGTTTTCTACATTGGAGCCCAACTCCATATCTTCCTTCACGGACTTGGCCGATAAGTTCTCTACATTCTTTACAAGTAGCAAGCGTATTAGGAAGATAGTCGTATCACTCATGTAGATGTGTCGGACCAAATGAGACTCTTCGCAACTTCATGGCAAGGTTCAACAAAGAAAGACTTCTGATCCCAGACCTTCATATCACATCCGTGATCTCCGCTCTGTCAAAAAACTCCTCCTAAGTCGATAACCGACCTACTCACCAGGGCTGAAAAGTACATTAACATGGAGGAAACAATGTTTCCAAGAAGAGACGCCCAGCCGGGAAGAAGCCCGATTTAAAGAGGCCCCATGAGTCCACCCAACGTTCTGATCTTTCTCGGAGCCAACCAAGATAAGAAGTTCTCCCGACATCCTTCATCTGATTGAACAACACAAGGTCAAACATTCTGATGGAGATCAAGGACCTCAAGGAGTTGAAGTGGCCTCATAAGCTACAATCTCCTCCTAAAGCCCGTGACAAGAGTAAATATTGTGACTTTCATAGAGATCATGGCCACACAACGGAGGGTTGGTTTGGCCTAAAGAAGGAGATCGAGTCCCTCAGCAAGAGGGGTTTTCTAGGCACGTATGTGAGTTGAGACAAGCGCCCCCAGAACAGTCAGAACAAGGGGAGGCCACTTGGCGACAAAAGATATCAGTAACCAACCGCAGGTATCATCAACACCATTATCGGAGGCACGACCTCAGGAGGAGATTCTAACAATGGATGTAAGCAGTACTCAAGACGATACCCCTTGGTCTTGAACATGGATATGAGTAGTATGGAAGACATAACATTCGGATTTAGGGACTTGGAAGGCATATCTTTTCCACATGATGATGCGCTGGTTATATCGACAATTATTGCAAACTTTGATGTAAAGAGGATCTTGGTAGACAACGGTAGTGCATCAAACGTATTGTCACACGAGGCTTTCAGAAAGATGGGTATTTTGGCAGAACAGCTCAAACCGGTCAAAACACCTCTTCAGGGCTTTGGGGGAGGAATTGTTGTTCCAGAGGGTGTTGTAAGTCTACCTCTCACCTTAGGGTCAGAGGGAAAGAAAATAACATAGATCAAGGTGTTTCAGGTTGTTAGTACACCCATGGCCTACAACGATATACTTGGTAGACCTCTATTGAATGGCATCAAGACAATTATCTCAACATTCCATCTTGTAGTGAAGTTCCCTACAAGAAAAGGGGTTGGAGTAGTCCGAGGGAGCCAAGCAGTGGCTAGACAGTGTTATGTGACCAACGTTAGGGAAATTAAGTCGGATGTCATGCAGCTATTAGAGGTAGAGCTCGAGCTCGACCATCGAGGAAGGCTTACACCAGTTGAAAAAATGGATGAGGTTGAGCTCGAGCCCGACAGGAAAGTTACCATTGGTCAAGGTCTTAACGACACGACTAAGGATGAACTCATCAGTTGTTTGGCCTGCAACATTGACGCATTTACGTGGAGCATGGAGGACATGCCTAGAATAGACCCCACGGTTGTAGTACACAAACTCAATGTAAACCCAAGTGTAAGACCAGTAAAGCAGAGAAGGAAACAGATTGCTCCAGAATGAAGGGAGGTCATACGAGAAGAAATTGCAAAACTCATTAAGGCTAACTTCATACGAGAGGTACAATACCTTGATTGGCTTGCCAATGTGGTCCTGGTCAAGAAGGCTAACGAAAAGTGGTGGGTCTGCATCGACTTCACCGACCTAAATAAAGCATGTCCCAAGGACAACTACCCCTACCCCGAATCGACAATCTTGTGGACAATACCTCGGGACACAAGTTGTACAGCTTATTGGATGCTTTTTCTAGGTACCACCAAATTCTAATGTCGAAGAAAGATCAGGAGAAAAAACTCATTTATGGTGGACTCAGCCATCTACTGTTACAGGGTCGTGCCATTCGGGTTGAAGAACGCAGAAGCCACGTACCAAAGACTTGTCAATAAAGTCTTTGCCAACATGATAGGAAACAACGTTGAGGCCTATGTCGAGGACATGGTGGTCAAGAGGAAGCAGGTGGATTGACATGTTAATGATCTGGAAGAGGTTTTTACTACACTACGAAGGTATAAAATAAAGCTAAATCCTGCAAAGTGTGCCTTTGGGGTGGCATCCGACAAGTTCTTAGGATTCATGATCACCTATAGGGGAATAGAGGCCAATCTTGACAAGATAGAAGCCTTAGTTTCAATGGAACCACCAAGGTGTAAGAAGGATATGTAGAAACTAATAGGGCTGAGCGCGGTTCGATTTGGGTTGGTTTCGACCCCAACCCGAAACCAAAACCAAATTAGTCGGTTTGAAAATATTTTAACCCAAACCAATCCACTCTAGCTCTTAAACCAAACTAACCCAAACCAAATCGGTTCGCTTTAGTTTAGTTTGGTTAGTCGATTTAGACTTTTAAATAATATTNAAATATTTCAACCCAAACCAATCCACTTTAGCTCTTAAACCAAACCAACCCAAACCAAATTGGTTTGGTTTGGTTTGGTTCGGTTCGGTTAGTCGGTTTAGATTTGTAAATAATATTGCATCATAAAAAATGGAAAGTCATATAAAAAATGATATATGTCATTCAATTTAACTACTTATACTGACACAACCAAGAACCAACACATAATCATAATAAAACTAAATCTTCATCAAGTTTTTTTTTCCATCCCAATAGTTCATTTTCATCAACCTGGATGTGTAGATATCTATGAGAATGAAAGAGATGCCAAATTACGTTTACTATACTTAATTAAATATGAAATGCTAAACATTTCACAATTATTTCTTTCTCTCATCTCAATAGGAGGCAAGATATGATCAGAATTGAAAATAACTAGAACTAAGCATAATCCAAAACCAAAAGAAAAACCAAAACCAAGACTAAGAAAATAACCAGAACTAAGCATAATTCAAATTCAAGAGTAAGAAAATAAAATTCATGTTACAAGAAAGAAACCCAAGCACAAAATAAATTGTGTTAACTTTTAATGCTTAGGCACTTCCACATTCTGGAGAACATCATTAAGATTTTGATTTTGACTTTTCTTTTTTCAAAAAAAAAAATGAAAATATGTGTAAGTGGGTTTGATTGGTTAACCAGTGGTTTGAGGTTTTAAACCATGACCAAACCGAACCATCATGGTTTTGTTTAAAATAAAACTAAACCAAACCAATTAACTATGTCAAACCGACCCGAGTCGGTTTGGTTTGGTCAGTTTTTCGATTTTTTTGCCCACCCCTAGAAAATAACAGGTAGAGTTCTGGCACTGAACAAGTTTGTATTTCGAGCAGTAGATAGGTGCTTCCCATTTTTCAGAATCCTAAGAGGCAACCAGAGTTTTGATTGGAATAAAGAGTGCAACACAACTTTTCAAGAGCTAAAGAAGGCTTTAGCAACCCCGCCAGTCCTCGTTAAGCCAGAGCCTGGTGATACTTTGTTACTATATTTGGCTGTCTCTGAAAGTGCAGTAAGTGCGGTTCTAGTGAAAGAGGTTGGTAAGGTCCAACGATCTATATACTACGTAAGCAAGGTACTCCTAGATGCAGAGACTCGGTATATATTGGCTGAACAACTTGCTCTTGCTTTGATTAGGCGGCCCAAAAACTCCGCCAGTACTTTTAGTCTCATTCGGTTGTTATCCTCACTAACCAGCTACTAAGACACATACTCCAAAAGTGGACATCTCTAGGAGATTAATTAAATGGGTGATTGAGCTAGGAGAGTTCAACATAGAGTTTAAACCGCATCTGGCAATCAAGGCGCAAGCTTTGGATGACTTTATTGCATAGCTCACCCCTAAAACTCGAGGGCCACAAGGTGGTGGCCCGAGCAAGACATCGAAAGTTTGGGAGATATATGTTGATGGAGCCTCGAACAGTTCGGGGTCGGGAGCTGGAGTTATAATCACTGACCCAACAGGAACAACTGAAGTTCAATGTGCATTCAGTTTTGAATTTGAAGCAATCAATAATGAAGCGGAATATAAAGCTATCATCCAGCATTAGAATTGGTACACAACCTCAGAATTGAGAACGTCAACGTGTTCAGTGATTCCCAATTGGTGGTTGGCTATACCAAAGGCACCTTTTAGAGAAAAGATGAAAAGATGAGCCTATATTGTTTGAAGGTACATGATCTCTAAAGGAAGTTCAAGAGCTGTGAAATTATAAAGATTGCAAGAGCTGACAACTCGAAAGCCGATGCACTATCTAGACTCATGTTTATGGAAACGGATGGACTTGACAGAACGGTACACCTAAGGATAGTAGCGGAACCCAGCATCAATCCAAAACCCAGTGTCATGGATATCGATAATGAGCCCTCTTAGATGGACCTGATTATGGAATTTTTAAACAATGGAAACTTACCATCTGACCCCCGGGAGGCAAGAAGCGTTAAAGCTAGAGTAGCGAGGTATTGTATTATCGGAGGTATTTAGTTTAGCAGAAATCTTACTTTACCCTACTTGAGGTGCCTTAAGCCCTCGGAATCTCTTCACGCCTTATCAGAGGTTCACAAAGGCATATATGGAAATCATCAAGGGGCTCGTACACTGGCCTACAAGTTCATAAGGTAGGGGTACTACTGGCCTAACATGAAGCAAGACGCCACGGACTATGTCAAAAGGCGTGATAAGGGCCAAAGGTTCGACAACATCATACATATCCCCGCCAAGGAGATAACATCCATCTCCTGTGCTGCGCCCTTTGAGCAATAGGGAGTCGACATCCTCGGGCATTTTCCATTGGCCAAGGGTCAGCTGAAATTCATCATTGTAGCAGTAAAATACTTTACCAAATGGGTAGAGGCGGAGCCGTTGGCAACGATCTTGGAGCCAAAAGTCAGATCGATCGTATGGAAAGCCATTATTTGCGGATTTGGGATACTTGAGGTATTAATAACGGATAACGGGAGACAATTTGATAACGTACAGTTTAGAAGCTTCTGCAATAGTATGAGGATCAACCATCGCCTGACATCAGTTTCTCATCCTCAAAGCAATGACCTTGCTGAGGTAACCAATCGGATCATACTGCAAGACCTCAAGACAAGGATGATTGAGCCATATATCACGGGTCAAACACCCTAGCATCTCGACCTATTTGAGGAAGTAAGAGAGCGAGCGTCTATAAGGGCCACAAGCTATCAGGATAGAACAACAAAGCACTTCAACACCAGGGTAAAAATAAGAAGATTTAGAGTTGGAGATCTAGTGTTTCGGAGAGCTGCGACCGACATGGGAACGACATTACGAAGTCATATGAAGAGTAAGAGAAAGAGCATACAGTTTGAGGGACACCTCGAGGAAGCCACTCCCAAGGCCCTGGAATGCAGACAGCTTAAAGATTTACTACAAATAGTTAGCCACGGGGAGCCTAAGTTAATTAAAGTATTTATAGTTAGTTTTTCCCTTTATGGCCTGCGTGCCCAATTGCTTTTAATTTCTAGATATTGCCTATATGTCATGTAACATTCGTTGTTTTAGAACACTCAAGTCCATTACGACAAAAACTTGTCCCAATGATACTAAGTTATAGCCTCGACCTCGACCTGGAGCAATTCAGAGGTTATATATGATAAGAATATAAATAGGTCGAGATTTATCCCCAAAGAGGCACCTAACTCGAGCTATTTGGCCAAACATCAGCCAAGTAACACGCTCGAGCTCATTACAGAACTCGAGCTACTTGGCCAAAAACGATGTTTTTAAAACTCTCGAGCTCATTACATGACTCGAGCTACTTGGCCAAAAATCAGCCAAATAACACTCTCGAGCTCATTACAGAACTCGAGCTACTTAGCCAAAAATTAGCCAAGTAACACGCTCGAGCTCATTACAGAACTCGAGCTACTTGGACAAAAATTAGCCAAGTAACATGTTCGAGCTCATTACAGAACTCGAGCTACTTGACCAAAAAACAGCCAAGTAACACACTTGAGCTCATTAAATGACTCGAGCTACTTGGCCAAAAATCAGCCAAGTAACACGCTCGAGCACATTACAGAACTCAAGCTACTTGGCCAAAAATTAGCCAAGTAACATACTCGAGCTCATTACAGAACTCGAGCTACATGGCCACTTAAAAGAAAATAAGCCAAGTATAATTCTCGACGACATACAAAAAAAATGATAAATAACTAAATGCATGAGGTAAACAAAATCGTTGATGTTATATTGACAAAGCCGCAAAACAGGCACAATACATTACATTTAATTTTTAAAACAAAAAATAAACTAAGTCAAAATGTCAAGCTCTAGTCGAGATCGGTAGCGTCTGATGGGGTATTAACGTCGAGGCTCTCTTCATCAGGAGTCTCGACCTCTGCCTCCCCATCATTAGTTCCTTCAGCCTATGAGGTTGATAGCTCAAGTCGGTCCACATGATCGGTAATCGACTTGAGCTCTGCCGCTAACAGCTTCAGATGCTTAGGCAGTTTAGTCCTTAAGAATGCTCGAGCTAGTCGCAGACCATAAAAATATGACCCCAACCGTATTAACTGAGCAGTACCTTCTGTTCGTCAGAGCTCTTGAACTCCTCAACAGCTTGAACTCAAGCCTTCGCTAACTGGTCCTCGAACCTTTTCTTCTGGTCCTTGAACTCTTTCTTTGCGTGAATGAGCTCAAGTTTGGCCTCCTTAGCCTCATCCTCAAAGACCCCTATCTCATCACGGACCTTCATCATCTCAATTCTGGACAGGTCGCGTTCGACCTCAAGATCTCTGATGTGATCTTCCTTCTGCTGTATCTGAGCTATGAGCAATTTTACTTTGCTCGAGGATTCCAAACTCCTCAGGGATAGGCCCCGAGCCTTGGTCAAAGCCTGTAAAGCAACATTGATCAACCACAAGGTTTTGTTTTCCAGAAAAATTACAAGTACATTGCTCGAAGTAAAGTTACATACCTTCAATGTTATAAGCTCCAGGGACCTAATGCCCTTGCCAGGCTCGATCTCCTCGTACTTCGCTACCACTGTCGAGATCAATGGGCAACGAGCGTGCTCTTCGAGCGTTTCTTGAGGAAGAGGTGCTCTTTCCTCCAAATCAACAACCTCCAGGGTCCCCTCGAGACTCGATAGTCCGGGAAAGGGCTATGGAAGAGGCCCAGGGCTCTTCGAGGACTATTCGAGTCTGCTGGACATCTTACTCGATGCACCATCTCGAGCTCTTTTCTTTCCCTCTGATGGGCTGGAGGCTTTGGGGCCGGGCCTTTGGACTTCTTGAGGATGTTACCCATAAGTGCGGAAGGATTGAAAGCCATCTCCAAATCTGAGAAAGAAAGAAAAAATTGACAAAACTTTAGATCGAGCTAAGATCGGGGCAATCAAGCAAAAACAACAAGGGTTGAAGCTCATACCCTCGAGTCCCCTCACGTTGGCGAGGTCAAGGATGTCGTCTTCGAGCAGATAATTGATCTTAGCTGCCTGGTTCATGGTTGACTAACTTAAGCCTATCCCTCTCCAGGACCTCAAAATAGGCCTGACCTTCATTGAACCTATCCTTGTCGGGTATCGACCACATGGCTTGAAAGGGTGGTCGGGGTTGGGGGGTTTGATAAAAAAGTATCTCTCCTTCCACCCTATGAGAGAGGTCGGGGTATCAGTGTCCTAAATCTTCCCTTTGTGGATAAATAGACAAAGCAATTATACCCCGGTGAATATTTTGGGTCGTACACCATTCTTAAAAGATCAATTCTAAGCTCGACCCCGAGATATCTACACAAAATGAAGAAATACACGAGCAGCCTCTACCCGTTAGGGGCCAGCTGATCGGGAAAGATGAAGTATGAGGTCAGGAAGCTTATGAAAAATGGGTGTAGTGGCCACCTGAGCCCGGCCTTGAGGGCGTCCCTAAAAAATGTTATCTCCCCATCCCGAGCATCCAAAACTGTTTCGCTAGGCTCGGGGGTCCTGATGTCACATAGGGGAATGACTTGAACTCTCTCGCTATCTTTATAATCACATGCTCTCTATACATGGTCTCTATCCTAGGGTAAGTTAATATGGACTCGAGCTCGGGCTGCGAGGTAATGGGCACTGCCATGGGGACAAGGGATGAATTATCGGGGTCGGGGTCTCTAGGGTTCGAACTCCTAGATGTTTGGTTGCTACCACTATCACTTGATCCCTCACTAATGCTACTTGACATTGTAAATAAATAACTTAAGGGCTCGAAAACTTACCTCTCAATATCGATGCCCACAAACCCTCAATGTCCCCGAACTCGATCAGCTGACGGATGAGAGTAAAAAGTGAAAAATGGGAAGTGAAAGAAGGAGTATTTATAGGGAGGCCAAAGAAGGTGAAGGTTTTTCAATCTTGAGCGTTAAACCATGCCATGTGTCACCCATCCAGATCACTGCATTCTAACCTAAGTGTATCTGACATGTGGAGGCCCAACAAGCCCATTAACTTCAACCCCGTCCGGTTATGGCTCTATGCATCTAAGCTCACAACTTAGGAAGGTTCTCCTAGCTGCGAACTCGATACACGGGGGCCTGTGATGACCATGAAACCCGAACTCGATCTACTGGGCCCGACCTTGGGTCCCTACATTTTTTGGTCCAGCTTGTTCGGGCTTGATGGTCGAGGTTGAGGTTGGGTCTTGACATTAGGCCACCTACTTCTATTCATGTAGCCCCTCAACTCGGGTACGCTCCCTTGTTAATACAAACTCCTTATCCAATACAAACTCCTAATTCAATACAAACTCATCCCTCAGATTGTGCAATCCTAATAGAATTCAAACTGACTATGGACATATTAATCCTTCTAAGACTCCATCATCGCCTCTCTATAAATATGCAACCTTGCCTCATCATTTAGGTACGTTTTTACAAACATTCAACATAGGTTCTCTTGAGCACTTGTTTGACTTAAGCATCGGAGAGCGACGAGGATACACCTCGACGCCTTCATTTCAAGTATCAGAGATCGGATCACGCGGAGTTCTTTCATTCGGTTCGAGTTTACTCTGGGACACATTTTGGTAGCATCAATATCTAATATACTTTTGTAACTGATGAATCCAAAAAGGCATAGATGATGAAGGTATTAATTGGTACTCCAAATTTATCTCTATTTCAAAATAAAAATAAAAATAATAACCTTTGCAATTGACTTTAGCAATGAAGAATGCAGAACTTTAACTTTGCATCTTCTTCGTCTCGTGGAAACGGCCATGAACTACCTTCAAATCAAGCTATATACTGGAATTTCTTTTTCATCCATAGCTGGCCTCGCCTAACTTTAATTTTGCAATTGGCAAAAAGAGGCTTGTCTTTTGTCAACAATTTTCATTCTTGCGACCTTTCTAAGGTTCGACCGTCTTTCTCCGTTTTGTCATTTATGCTTTCTCTAGTGCTTGCAAATTTATCCTTACTGACAAGTATGTTTTTCTCCTTATCCTTCACAACATCAGATACTTGCTTTCCTTAATTAGGGTTTTCAAACATATGTTTCCTTCATTTGATTATTTTGTCTTCTTCCTAGCTTTATTATCAAGATGTTTTGTTTCTTTGGAATCAAATCCTTTTTATTCTGGCGAAATAGTCCGAGATGTTCTGCCATGGTGCCCTGGGATGATGACCTTGCATTACTATCAGATATAATGGGAAGAAATGCGATTTTCAGAATTAACTCGGATCCAACGCTTTTTTCATGAGGGCTCCCTTGATGATTGATAGTGTGTTCAGTTCGTGTTTCGATACCTTCTCCTTCATAAGGGGCTTTGACTATGATACTAATTTCTCTTGCTGAGGGTTGGGGGTATGCGACGTCGATAACCGATGACGTATGGCAATGAGTCCATACGTCTTTGCTTCATTTCCTTATTCCACTTTTTCGCTGGACATGGAGGCTTTTGACTCCTCGGTTCCATAAACATGTCTTTCTGCCCGCTTCATATCCTGGCCATTT
This sequence comes from Fraxinus sp. 1973-6204, assembly GCA_903798365.1. NCBI lineage: Eukaryota > Viridiplantae > Streptophyta > Magnoliopsida > Lamiales > Oleaceae > Fraxinus > Fraxinus sp. 1973-6204. The sequence goes on from CAIGRR010051836.1 coordinate 11,138, forward strand.
TGAGCACTTGCGTATCATGGTCTCTGGTGCGATGAACTTTGCAAATTTTTGCATTCTGTCTACCACGGGGTAGGTACATTTTGTCCGTGCTTTGACAAGATGCTATGGAGAATGTATTCCTTCTGCCCTTTGGCCCATCCGAGTGATGATGTTGCGATCTAGGCCATCCAGCTATGAACGTAGATGCTTTTCTTCTGAGTTCTTCATGGTGCCCTTACTTATGCCTCTTTTGATTCTCGAGGATATCATCTACTTGGATCTCATTGCGTTTTAGATCTATTAATTAGTGGAAAGAACATGGATACCTTTCCATGGCCTCTCGCTAGGCGGGAGTCTTTTGCAATTCCACGCTTCTTCATCCGGAGCTTCCTCACTGGTGATCATCTCAGCTTGGAATCGCCTGTATTAACTCATGCGAGATTATTCTTCCCTTTGCTTTATGCTATTCAATCTCAGGGTTGGTTGTTTGGCCTCGAGGTCCGCTCCTTGATGTGGTAGCAAATCATTGATGGATCCTGATGGTAACTGGTACATTATATTTATCCTATTCTCATATAGCTTCCGTGCAGATTGGCCTTCAAATCCTTTATATGGACGAATATCGTAGGAATTCTTATAGTTTTCTACTCTTCGGGTTTTCCCTCGGTTCTACCTCCAGTCATGCATATTTTCCTTCATTCGCCAATCTCTCCAAAGTGAATTAGCTAGTTAGTGACCTTTAACACTTTCATGCTGGAGCAATACTGCAAGTTTGTGATGTCTAAGTTACTACTATCTTTGGGGAAAAATTTAGCACAACGCATTGGTACTTTCCCGCTGACTTCATTTTGCCAACTCATCTTTGGATTCTCATACTTTGTACGCAGATATGCATTTTCTATACTGCCAATTCCTTGAAGTTTTCTGCCATTTGCATTATAGCTTTTGCAGTGTAGATTCCTTTTTTGCTAGTGATGACATCGAACAGGAGAAACATTGGCTTGAAAACTTGTTGGTGCTTTTAACCGCTTTTTCTACGAATTGACATCATTATTGACCGAGTCATTGCTAGATTCCTCTATTTCAACCTCTAAGGGTTCGTTTGATTGCAAAGGTGGAAAATGAGTGAAAAGAAAATGAATTCACTACAACAAAATTGTGATTTAACGACAAGATTCCCGACATACAAAAAGTTGTCGCAATAAGCGACTTAACGTGGCATATTTTTAAAGTCTGTCACGAAAATTGTGATGAAAATAATAAGTACCAAATAATATAAGGAGACAAAAAAAGTTGTCGCAAAATGTGAGAAATTGCGACAAATATTAAAGAATGTCGCCAAAAATATGAGGCAAGGCGCCAAAATATTTTTGGTTTGCCTCATATTTTTGGTGGGTAACTTATGGAGACAAACTTTTATTTTTTGCAACGAATTGCCTGTGATGTAATATGGTCTACTTTTTGCGATAAAAAATGTTTCTTGCTAAAAATTCTATTGTTGGAGAAAAAATTGCAACAAGAAAAATAATTGTTTGCAACAAACAAAAAATATTGCTATAGGTTTTTTACAATGCCCACTCGTATATTGTAAGATCTAATATTGTAGTGGACTAGAAGGATACGGCAACGTGCAATGCGTGCTGCAAAAGCCCTTCCGTCGCTTTTATTATATTGTAACACTCTTTGCTTGTTGTCTTAATTTCTTTTTGCAACATTATTTTTTTAACAAGTTTTTTTTCGCCTGGCTAAATTTTAAGATGTAATACAATTTTTTTTAAAAAAAAATTAATTATTTTTAGAGGAAGATTTTCATAATAAAAGCTTTACAAAATTTCTAGAAAAAAATTTATTTCCAAAAAAATAAAAATAAAAATCATGAGACGATTAAATTTCTAGTCACATAATAAATTACAAAAAATGCATCTAATATGTCGAATCAATCCATAAAGAAAAATAGGTATCTCAACACTTAAAGCAAATAAATAAACAAATCATAATTCATGTATTATTAGAATGCGGTGGCATGCTGAATATTGTTGCTGGTTCAGATTGTTGTGGAGAAATGCCAACTTGACTCGATACCAAATTATGCATTAGCGTCTCAAACTGAGAAGTCTGGCACGCATATCTAATAATTCTTGCTCCTGCTTCTGTATTTTCTCTTAAAGGGCTATTAACTGACTATCGACCGATGTCAAATGAACAGAGTAGCTTGAGGCAGGTTNGACTCGATACCAAATTATGCATTAGCGTCTCAAACTGAGAAGTCTGGCACGCATATCTAATAATTCTTGCTCCTGCTTCTGTATTTTCTCTTAAAGGGCTATTAACTGACTATCGACCGATGTCAAATGAACAGAGTAGCTTGAGGCAGGTTTTGGACCATGTCCAAGTCCTCTAATATAACCTCTAGATTTTCCTAAACCTCCTGCATAATCTCGAGTTTAGTGGGAGCCTCAAATCCCTGTGGAATGGGTTGCTCTTGATTGTGAAGCATCCTCTCCTATATATA
>CAIGRR010051852.1:0-15242 GCA_903798365.1 Fraxinus sp. 1973-6204
CTGTGGAACAGTCAACACACGAACACAAAATCAAAAAAATTCCATTACCAAATTAATGGTATTAGGTAAATAACTGACCTCAGCGAGTTGTACTTGGAGGTGGTTCAGTAGGAGGAGACTGGAGTCTGGAGTTGGGCTGCAGCGCTGCAGCGGCTGCTTGGACAGTGCTCGAAACTGTGTCGCGCCTCGCGGAGTGACTGTGTGTCAGTGTGTGTTTGGATACATGTTGCACTTTTTATGTCTCCCAATTGGGAATTATTTTCAACATACGAAGAATTTTCAAAAGGTGTTGTGATGTCTGATAATAAAACACTTTGTCGGATAACTGGTATTGGTTGGGTTAGAATAAAGATGTTTGATGGGACGGTTAGAACACTTGATGCAGTGAGATACATTTCAGATATGAAGAAAAATCTTTATCTCCTTAAGTACTCTTTATTCAAAAGGGTATATGTACACTGTTGAAGGTGGAGTTCTCAAGGTTATCAAAGGAACCGTGTCGTGCTGATGAGACACAGAAAATTTCATTTATACATCTTGTAGGGTGATACAGAATTTTTGTGTAATCAACATATTTTAAGAACTTAGGTGGATTTAAAGTTAACTTCTATATTGTTGGAGTCTAATTTTGTGTCTTCTTTTAAGAATACATGTCATTTGAATTTTGAAGATATTGGTGAATTCGTCTTACCACCATTATCGACACCATCATCGTTTTCAATGGCTAAAAATAGACCCATTTTTTTCCATAAGGTTCCACGTAGGTAGAATTCTCCTGATTTTGTTGATGGTTTGAATATGGTTAAGGGCGTTGATTCTAGCTAAGATCTTTCTTTGGATGCATTCATTAGTAATTCTATCGCAGGGCTTCTTTCAGCCTTGTTTGGTGGTCATTGGATCGCTTTTGCCTTGTTAGGATACCATATGTGGAGAATATTTTCAGTTTGAATTGTTGATGCAGAATTTCGTTCGTGTTTTACATTGAAGAGTTCAAGTTTATTCCTTGTAGTGAAATTTGTCTTCAAGTGGAGAATTTTTTTTGAAGTTTCGTTCATTGCAGTAGAATTCGTATCAAGGTAGAGATTGTTAGAATTTAGGTGTGACCTGAATTCGTTGTTGAAGATAATTAGAAGTTCTAATTAAAGTGCACATTAATTAGAATTCTATTTAGAATGCAACTGTGAAATTCTTTTCAAGTTTATTTGGCAAATTCTAATTGAAGTTCTACTTGGAAGCCATAAGGAGTAAGAATTTGTGTTGGACTTGAAGAAGAACATCATTGAAAGGAGTTTGGGTCGGAGACAAGGCGTTTAGACGCCGGCCCTCGGCACTGCAGCGCTAGGTGAGTGGGGTTGCGGCGCTAGTTGTACATTTTTTTTTCCGGTTTTGGTCTCCTTTTTCGTTTTAGACTCCGTTTTTAGCATTCTATTTTATCCACAACTCTACTATGAGGGTTTGTACCCCTATTTTGTTCCATATATATATATAGAAGAAGTTAGACATATCATAAACACATAATCTTTTTATTCTTTCTCTATATTATAATGAAATAACAATTCTCTCCAAAATTACATTGTTCTTGTGTTCTTGTAATCAATTACTTCATATTACACTTATTCTCTTATTTCACAAGATATTAGAGCATTCTAGCAGTGTCCATAGCAGTGCTGATTTTTTTCTATTATCAATAGTTTCTACGCTTGCTTAGATGGTAAGACCACAATTCAATGATATGGATAGGACAGTTTTATGGACCACCATCGACTTTGAGTGAAGGGAAAATATAAAAATGCCGACCACCATCAACGTAGAGTTGAGGGAATTATGTAAATGCTGACTAGTCTTTGATATCTGGACAAATTCCCCTTGTCCTTTTCCATCGATATTCAACTGAAATAATTAGGTCTTTCTATCTAAGCTAGTATTGAATAACTAACAGTTTAGCTTAAATGAAAAATCAGCAATAACTGCACATCTGTTAATAGAAGTTAATTTAATTCTTCATCTGGGGTTACATTCTGTTGTGCTTAGGTTCCGGCCATCTTACTTATGGTATGGCTTCCTTGGTATGACTTTATTTGACCTTATTGATGCCTTTCAACTTGGCAATGCTGCATGCTATAGTTCAAGGTGAGTATTTGGAGCTCTAATTTCTCATTGATTGATTACAATTAAATGCCAATTGGTCATATTTTTCCTGCTTAATCAAGTTGGTAGTTCCCTAGTATTACTTGAATGGTCACGTGAATAATACAAGATATTTATTTTTTTTAAAAAAATCCGTTTTATGTTGGTTGTGGTCACTACATTCATCCCATTGTCTAAGTTCATCAATGTATGTCCATATTCTATTACTCAAAACCTCATTCCATATAATAACAAATGTATCAGCTGCATAGTGCTTCGCTTGTTGAACAAAACTATTTGCCACTACTCCAAGTGTAGCCGATTTAGTCTAAGTGGCATTGGACAGGTTAGAAATTGAACGTGGCAACACGAACACAAAAAACAAGAATTTACTTTGACTAAGGAATTGGAAATTTTATTCAACTATAATGGAGAGAGAAATTACAGCAATATTGCATTCCTACACAATTCTAAATTGTAGTAATAAATTAATATGTAAAGAAGAGTTTACTATTTATAGAGGTAGATGTCAAACCCTAATGGTAGCACAAAAGATGGAAATTATGCCCTTGTTTGATCCTCTTTACTTTCAAAATATATTTTTTTTCTCTCTTCTTTTCATCCATACATTTTTCAATAAAATAATATTACACGTAAATTCCAAATTTTTCCTTGTTTTTAACCACACAATCTCTATTAATCTACTATTTCAAAACTCATTCTTAACCATATAATGGGGCTCAAACAAAGGCTAGGTCAAAAATTGAGTGAAACCAGGGAAATAAGGAAACGCCCATTAAGCCCGAACGTGCGGTGCTCAAGCGCTAATCGAGCCACAACTCCAGTGCCCTAGTGCGAGTGTATGGCACCCCCATGCTGAGTTTTGGTAAAACATTCAACCTCTTACCGCTAGCGTCACAACACCATTTTTCCTCTTAGACTCTATTTTGACCTTTTTAAGGCCCAATACATCAAATCACATAACCCTATATGAATTTGGGTCACAAAACCCAACAATCTACACCTTGATACGAATTCTACTGCAATGATCAAAGCACCAAAATTTCTTCATCTAGAGAAAAAATACAACTACAAGGAATAAACTGAACTCTTTAACAAGAACCAAACTAACTTCTCTAGTGAACTAAAAAATTCTTCACCTCTTCCACAATATTAAACTAGGTAAATAGATCCAATCACCGCTCTACAGAATTACCTCGGGTTCCCAAAAATCACAAATGATTTAAAAGTTACTAATCAAGGCCGAAACACCCACTGGAATAGAATCAACTGCACTAAATGCTTTTGTAGAAGGCCATTTCCTAAACTCAATACCTTTAAATACACTTAAAGCATGCACAAAAAAAAAAAATCAGCTTTCCCAAACCTTTCTCCAATAGGCCTGTCCCTAGCAGTTGAATACAATGGTATCGCAGGTGATGATGGTAAAATGACATTGCCCATATCCTCTGAACTCGTTCGAGCTGTATTTTTTAACATGACCCCTAAACCAAATCCCAATGATACTATACCAAATTGAATATTCACCATGATACTAAACCTTTCTTCATTGTTATCTAATGATTCTGCACGACCTTCTAAGATGTATAACTGGAATTTCCCCCCTTCAATACAACCCGAATATCTTTGCAAAGCTTCAAAACTTCTCCTTTACCGATGAACTCGTACCCTTTTGACTCAAGAATAGCTAGGAGATGAGATTTTTCTTCAAATCTGGAACATTTCGAACGTGATCAAGTGTTCTAAATGTCCAATCCAACAACTTAAGTCTGATTCTACCAATACTAGATACCCAACGATGTGCATTATTTCCCATGGCTGGGACTCCTTTCGAAACTGATAAGTTGCAAACATATCTCGATTGGAATACATATGAAAAGCACACGCCGATTGCATCAGGATTGGAGTCACCATTAGAAATAGCCAAGACATCTCCATCACTCAAATAGTCCTCTATGACATCGATTTCGCTTGAAGTATCTAATTGCCGTCCCTTCTGATTTGCAACCAACTTATCTTTATTCTACAACGTGTTGCAATCCTTCTTTATGTGTCCTTTCTTTTTGCAATAAAAATAAATTTGATTACTGAAATTAGACTTCGACCTGCCCCTTCCATGCCACCATGAACAATAAGGTATTTTCCATCCCTAGCATCAGATCCAACTAGATACTTCATCTTCTCATTTGAAAACATAGAACCATACACATCTTCAATGGTGAAAGTATTACGATTATAGCAGATCGAGTCTCTAAAGGACGTAAATGAAGCGGGAACATGAACACAAAAGAATTGAGGTCGAATCTTCTTCATTATACTTTACCTCTAAAGTCTCCAAATTAACGACGATTTATTTAGAAACAGACAAGTGATCTTCCAAAGATCCGCCTTTTATCATGTGATGAGAATAGAAAACCTCCTTCAGGTCTTAGTTGCTTGTTAGATTTTTAGTTATGCACAATTGCTTCAACTTCAACCACAACGCAACTGTCATTTTTTCTTTCAAAATGTCTTGAAGAATATTATTGGAAAGATGAAGACAAATTTGTGAAAGTGCCTCCCGATCCTCCGCAGTCCAAGTTGTAAATATTTTATCAAATCCTAACAACAAATGATCCAAATCCATTTGAGCGAGTATTGCTCGCATCTTCATCTGCCACAACGAAAATCTAGTGTTGCGATCTAAAAGTGGAATGTCATACTTCATGGTTAGCATTAAGAACAAAGAACCTCAAACAAATCACACCAAAGCTCTAATACCATTAGAAACTGAATAAGGCATATGACACAATATGAAATATAGATAGCAAGCAAGCAACAAGAACACAAAAAACAAGAATTTTATTTGGTAGAGGAATTGAAACTTTTATTCAGCTATAATGGATAAAAAATCACAATTATATTGTATTCCTACACAATTTTAACTTGCAGTAATAAATCAACTTGTATAGAAGAGTCTACTATTTATTGGGGAACTAGGTCAAACCCTAATGATTTCACAAAAGATGGGAACTAAGTCAAAAATCGTGTGAAGACAATGAAATAAGGAAAAACCCATCAAGCCCGCGCTCGAGCGTCAACCGGACACTCCAGCGCCCGACATTAAGTTTTGGTAAAACATTCATGCCATTGCTGCTCGAATGGCTAGCTATCGTCGCAACACCTGTTTTCTTTCCTCATTAGACCATATTTTGACCTCTTCATGGCCAATACACCAAACCACACAACCTTAGATGAATTTGGGTCTCAAAACCCAACATGACAGATGGTCACCTTCGTGAAGAATAGTGCAATAATATATTCTCATATTGTTCATTTCTTCAATACGATCTTTCATTGAATTTTTAGAAATAATATTTTCCATTTCTCACTTGATTGGTAGCCTCTCTTTCCCAATTTCCACCTAAAGATATTGACTTGCTAGATCATGAATGTACTTTGTGCATTAGTTCGTCTAATGCATATATGAATTGGAAACTAACTTTTAAATTAATGTTCCTAAAGAGATCTATTACTATATTTTTAATTTCCAGCTCATCCAAGCTTCCGTAATTGCATTGCAATATAATTTTTGACAATCCTTTTGATCTCCATCTATAGTCACATTTAATCTGTGCTTACTAAGCACAGACGACAACAAAACCCGGTACTTGCGGGGTTTTGCCCCGAATGGTGCGGGGATTACCGCCTAATTGGTAAATGTGACCGGGGTCATTGCCTCAAAGTGGGTATGGGGGTGGGTATGGGAAACATAACTCCCGCCTTGCTACCTACCCGTTTAAAGTTAATTTGAAATTTAAAAAATAAAAAGAAAAAATAAACGAGGCAATAAAATCCGCCTCGTCCTTCTTTAACCAGGTATGAAATGGAGTAAAGTGATAAAAATACCTAACGGGACAGGAGTGAGAATGATCAACCGGTTCCATACTCTCCTTGTTGAGATCCCTAATGGTTAGGCAAGGAATTAATTTTCACCTTGTCCAACTACCAAAAGTTCTGCCCCCAAGCCATCTCCAAATTAGCTCCATCAGCCTGCCTAGAGGCATGTGGCCTAGATAATTGTCATTCAATAAAGTCGGCTTACGTGAGCTTCACAATCAGCCATGGCTGGCTGTTGGTCATTAAAATGATCACGCCACTTGAAAAATCCTTAAAAAAGTGTTTTCCATAAGAATCCCCATTAAAACCAAATGTTTCAAGGGCCCACACATACATTTTGGAGGCTTTGAACGTGAAAGCTTACCAACGAATTCAAATTTGTAAGACATGGAAAACTCAAAAATTTCATTATTAAGGAACTTGGAAAAAAAGGGCCTCCCTTTAACAGAATTGGTGAAACAATGGAGTCCACAGAAGAGGTTGAAGGTGTGTACATGAATGAAGATACAGACGGAAGACTTGTTCCTTGTCTTTGGAGGTGGGCCAGTGGGTGTTTTGGTGGTGAAAGTGGTGGATGAGGGGTTATCTTCTTGTGATAGAAGTATAGAAGATAATTCTTAAGAAAGAATTTATTTGGGTTCAGTTTACCATCTTTGAAAGTTTGGGGACTAAAAGCATTGAACAAAAGTTGCACGTTCTAGGAGTTTTAGATTACTTTTAAATGGAGGTATTGTTTTGAGGATTGTCCTTTTAAATTTATTAGTCGATACTTAGGTTTAAAGGTTTATTGCAAAATTTGGCTAGCTTAGCACCAATTAGCAATTTTGCAATTTTTCTCAAGACTACAGTACAATTTCAGCCAAATGTTTTTGTGTAATTTCAATTTCAAAGAATGTTTTAAATGGCCTAATTGTCGTCAAATTAAAGCATACCTAATCACTAGAACTTAGTCCAAATCCATGAACCCGGTTGAGCACCTTTCATGAAAAATTGGGGGATAAAAGGCTGTTGCAAAGATGCACAAAACAAATTTTAAAAAAAAATTCGAAGTTAACATTTAAAAGATAACAAAAGTGCTTATTTCCGTAGACTTCATATGATACGACCCGTTCCAAATCAGTTTAGTGGACCCGAAATGTGACGTGCGTCAATAATAGATACTGATTAGATGCCAAAACCATTACCAAGACCGACTATGAGTTACTACTAAATATACGCCAAATAAGATGTTTATGGAAAAAATAATGCAATGGGTCTAAAATAATTACTTCGTGTTTTATCAAAATGAATCATATCACGCAATATATGGTGTGGCTGTCACTTTGAAATCATCAAACTCATCCAGCTATAAAGTACAAATTGCTACCTGTAGTAAAAATCATTGAAAAATATAAGAGTTAATAGCGCAGAGAGTGAATAAGTTCGAAAATAATTATAGTCTCTCATTTATACATATTTATCAAAAATCGAGTTTACATCACTTAACAGTTCACAATATAACATCAAATAATAATAATCAAGATATGAATTATTCTCATAATACACGCCTTGTAGTCATGAAATAAATTATAACCATCAAGGTACACTCGAAATACTTTCATTTAAAAACTTTCATTTTCCTTTGGCCATTGACACACCTACCATGCACTGGATAGAGCTTTGCATAATATCAATAGCAGTAATCAATAATGTACTGGACATAGTCGAGTGGACCATCCCCTTTTACCATCAATGGTACAGCCCCCATGATCACCCAAGAAATATCTCACCCGATTACCAATAATCACCTTATCACAATGGCTCAGTCAAGTGGTCAATTACCCTTGCGATCACCAAAGACACATCTCCTATCTACCCTTGTGATCACCTGAAAAGTCCCACTTGCGACGAACATAATCGCATGCCTCAATGCCCTAGTAGTAGTCAATAAAACATATGTCTCAAATTCTAATTCACTAGTAATCCACATACAACCTTTACAATCCCACACATATCACAGCGAGAGAAAATTTTACAATAATCATTTAGCTGAAATAATTCAAATAATCCCACGCAACGTAATAGTATAATCAATTATCAATATTTGAAAATGTTCAAGTTTTTCCACATACTAAGTTGCAGACCGATCGCAGCTTCAATCTTCTCGTCACGTCCTCACATTCAAATACCAAGTATGACATCTCGCACTCGTCCCAAGAAATCATATCTCTTTTATATAAATTATTTTAACACCTAATCGCTAATATTTGCACTTAATTTGGTTTCCATAGTAGAATATCCAAGAAAATCACATGATTGACAAAACTAACACTATATTTCCAGAGTATTGTGACACCAATGTCTGTTTTTGAAAACTGTATCCAAACTCGTTGATAGAAACAGCACTTTCTGGACAGAATTTCAAAACAGCACCTTATTACAATAGCTCAAAAATTGCTTAAAATAATAAAGAATTACAATCTTAAATCCATCATTTAAGTGCTTAGCATTATATCATCACAAGAAAATCAGAAATAAATCTTTATCTCATAAACCCATTCAAAATTCCACTTTCTTCAACACCAATTTTCATATACACATTTCTTTGCTATATTGTTATTTAAAACCTCAAATACATGTCAATAATACCTAATTCTTGCGAAAATTCGAATTTAAGCAAACTCTCCATATACTCTAAAAATACTTCGACATTCTTATACTTACCTCTCTAAATCAAAGAAGAAATTTAAGAGATTGAAAACCTAAACTTAAAAAATCGACACCTACCTTTCCTTTTTTCCCCCCTCTCTTCCTGTGGTTTCGTTCTCTGCCTGCCTTTTGTGTTTGTCCCAAATATGACCAAAAACGGCTCAATTATCCTTCAAGGTAGTGGATGACGTAACTGCAACTAAAGTCCCCATCCTTCATGTAATATAACGTTTACTCCTTTAATTCCAACAAATAGAAACTAAATCCCTAAATGTCTAGTTTATATTTGCACCATAAAAATTATTTGTTCAACTTAAGTCCTTATTTGACTTGGCCTTGGCTAGTTATGTTTTTTACTTTGACCATGAATGAGTGGGGGTGTAACATTATGCCCATGTTTGATCATGATTAAAATCTGATTTTAATTCAAGTCAAAGTCAAACAATGAATATTAACCACATCTTTCATGGGTTCCACAACTTTTCAACCACATATTTCAAAAACATTTATTACAAAAAAATCTAATTTTAATCCCACCAAACACCCTCTATATCTTGTTAAAATCGGACAATCTTCATGTTTGCAATCTGATTTATTCTAATGAGAAATATGGAAGGATTTTGAAGATTTCAAATGAGATAGTAAAGGAAATTCGAGTTTAAACGAAAATCCTATACCTACCCTCCTACTCAGGGCCGGTCCTGTGATTTTCGGGGCCCGAGGCGAATTCCCAAAATTGCCCCCCCCCCCTCCCCCTCCCCCTCCCCAAGATCATCGTGAATGCAAAATCCAACAGTGCATTATGCATAGATAAACAATATTAAATATTTTTTTACAGAATACAGACAATGAGATAAAGGCCACAAAATTAATAATTTTTTTAAAGATGATTCACAAAAATCGAATCCAGGATACAAGAAAGAATTCCTAAAGGCTAAATCCTAATTCAAAGTGTTGCCAAAAGCCCACTAAGTACTTAGTGCATCTCCTTCAGAAATTCTAGATTCCGATACTGTGGCTGATCCATCTTTCAATTCAAACTAGAAAGGATTTCCACCAATTTTTTTTGCAGCTAATTATCATTTCAATAATTATTAAACAAATCAGTTCTTTAGTACTATAATATTCTTTACGCGAAAGAACACTTCAGCGATAAAAACAACTAAAACCCCACAAAAGAAGCAACCCGATATAATTTAAACTCACTGTACGTTCCAATTCAATAAGACACATCAAATATTACACACTCGTATGATAAACTTTTAAGTATTTATATGAATATATAATAAAATGATGAATAAAATTACCTGTTGGGCCTTCAAAATGGGGGTGGAAATTTCCCTATTGGGAGTGTGATGGGGCATAAGGCTATGTTGTATAGGCATGAAGAATGTCAATTTTGTAAGAAATTGTTGAGAAGAGAATCTTGGTTTTGCAGTCGGCAGTCGCGGGCGGACGGACGGCGGGGTAATGTAAGTAGAACTGTAGAAGTTGGGGAAAGCCGGAAGGGAAAGTCAGATGGGAGAATGGTTGGATTGGCCCATTGGTGGATTCTTGGAGAGTTGAGACTTGAGAGTTGAGAGCGAGCGGGAAGGAAGGAGACAGAAGTGTTGAATCTGTGATGTTTAGTTTAGGTTAAAAAAAAATTGATTTGGGCCAAAATTGAAAGGCCCTCCAGTTGAGCTAGGCCTCATTTAAAAAAAAAGAAAAAAAAAAAAAAAGGACCAAAAAATGAGGCCCCCTCCCGTGCCCAAAACCGGCCTTGCTCCTACTCACTTACTCTAAAACTTGGTCGTCTCACTATATACAGTGTTGTAAAAAGCGTGAAACATGGCTAAATGTGGAGGTGAAGTTTCAAGCGTTACGAGTTTAGGCAAGGTTTAGATGTAAAAATATGTTTTCTTATTTTTAATATTATTTTAAATTTTTAATTATTTTAAAAATCAAATAATTAAAATATCTAAAATTATAAAATATTATATTTACTTAATAATTCATATCATTAGTCAAGTATACAATTTTCAAGTTTTCGAAATACAATAATTATAATATTTTTCATAGTTTCAATTTTCAACTAAACAATTCATACTTAATACATGCTTTTAGAGTTTGCAACAAAATAACGAATCTCAAGATCATAATTATATAATATAGATAGACACCATATGTTAAACCTTATTTAAAAATTTAGATAAAGTCATTTTTAGTTTTTGTACAAATAAATCTTTTAAAAATTTGAAATTAAAGTAAAACGAAAAGTTTTTTTAAAAATAAAAAAAAAATTAATAAGCTATAGTCAAATAAAAGACTTTAAAAAAAAAACTAATAAAGCACGCCTAGGGAAGATGAATGAAAGGAAGGAAAAAATTCAGCAGGAATTGGCAAAAAAAAAAGCTTTTAGGCGCGAAACAAAGCATTTTGCCCGAATTTTGAGCCTAAGTGGTGCCTAGGCGAGTTTTTCTAGAACACTACTTATACACGCACACATGCACTCATTTTCTAGGAAGGAAAGATAAAGAGAAAGAAAGAAGAAAATGTACACCTCTTCAAGTCAACAATTTTTATTTGGTATTTATCCTAGAAGTTAAACCTTCTATACCAAGAACTTTAGGTCAAGGCGTATCCACCATTTGTAACTGTTTATGGCCCACATAAATATTTAAAGTAAAATTTAAATTAATGAAATCATGGAATTTAATTTCCTAGAATTAGTTCCCATATGGTTTTTGGTGAAAGTTGTTGCACGAGAAAAACCACCTACTGGGGAAAGAACCACCTACTTCTATGATGGGGGAAGTGGTGTAGTTCCAAATATTAAAATTCCTACACAAGTTTCTCTCTCAAAAGAAACTCATGTGCTTGTTCCGTCAGGTAAAGGACAATCAAATGGGCATCGACTCTGATACCTCGCGGAAAATATTAATTGCGTACCTTTAGCGATGTTTTCCAAATGTAACTGAAATCTACAAAATAAAATCACGCCACCAACAATCCTATTCTCACTTTATGCCCTTTTCACTTGTTGGAATAAAGCACAGGATTTTTAGTTCTAGAGAAAAAAATATGCTGTAATTTTTTTGTGTAGCTAGGCTGGGGACCCTTGGTGCCTCTATGTAGACACCTCTACATGACTTGTGTCCATCATAGAAGTGGGTGCTCTTCTCCTGCAATAACTTCCATCCAATGAACACATGGAAAGTTATTCTATGTAGTTAACTAATGAGAGCTGCTACACTTACGGTCATTAGAGGGCTATAATTTTTACAGTCCTCTAATGACGGTACAAGTAGTGTTTTTGTTAATTAATCCACCATATAATTAATTTGGACTTTAAATTTAAATATTAAATATATGGACAATAAACGGTTACATTCTTCCACTTGGTTCACAGATTTAGCAACTAAGTTTAAAGTGGGTAATTAATAAGACCATATGCTTAATGAAAAATAACCTACTCTAACAAAAATTCGCAATAGTTCAATCATGGCCCTCCAGTTTTAATATTCAACTATTTTCTTGCATATATTACACGTATAATCACTTTTATAATCGTATTTCATTGTATGTATGAACTTCATACAAGTCATTCTGAGACCAAACTTAAAATGCAACTATATTCTTTCATTTTATGTATGAACTTCATTGTATGGTGTATCCAAGCATTACACATTTTCGGTTGGCCTCACAACGCACCTCAGCAAAAATCCCATCAATTATTGGAGGTGGCTTGATGCCCAGTTGTCGCCCTCTTACTTCATCTGATTCAGGAACAAACTGAGCAAAGGAATCATAAACTCTCTCTATGGCATCTGGAGCTATTCACTTCTCTATTTCCATTGATATTGACATGGAATAATTATGTCACTATCTATGCTTTAACAATTTAGCTTAAAAGAAACTATCATATATAAATTTGTATAGGTCAAATTAAATTAAGGGTAATTATATTTACATCACATTTTTAAATAAATATACCACAAAAATATCATTAATCTTTACTAATTATTATACTTATATTCTTAACTTTTTTCCTCTTGACATTCTTATTTTTAACTTTTAATTGATAAGAAAATCTCATCCTTAATCATGATTTTCTTACAAAAAGTATTGCTAATGTGCTTTAAAATGAGGGCGAAGTGTTTAATCGTACTTGTACATTATTATTTGTTTTTCTTATTTAAAAATAAAATGAAAGAAAAATTGGGTTGCCTCCCAATAAGTGGTTTGTTTAAAGTCTTTAGCTAGACTTTGTTGTTTCGGCATCATGGAATTTTGAAGAATACTTTTGATGTCTTGCTCAATTTGCCTCTTCTGACTTTGCCCCACTCTTCATTACTTCTACAAATTTTAACTTGCCCTCTCCAATGTGATATGATAGGCCTATCTCCTCTGATTTGAATTCAACTATGTAGACTTCTTCNTTAAGACATAAATGTGATAATGTGTAAAGGTTATACAATTAAGATTTTGCCTAGTTATTAAAAATTGTGGTGTGAATATATGTAGCCTTTAATTAATTTAATTTAGCTGATGTTAGATATACTATGCTAGGCTTCGAGGTTGAATTGAGTCTATGCTCCTCTAAATAGCCTTAGGTCTTAGTTAGAATTTATTTGACCTTAACTTTGGCTTTCAACTCTCCTATGTTGAATATATAGTTCAAGGTGTCAAATAAATCTGTTTTACTGTGCTATATTACTAAATTTTTATGTCGTCAAAGTCTTGAATTTGACTTGACTTGGGTTTATTTTCTTTTCTTTCAGCTTTGGATCCATTCGTAAGCAATTGAAAAAGAAAGAAAGAAGGATGAATTGATGGAAAGTTTTGGGACTAATGTGCACGTGAGAAGAAGTTGAAGGGAAAAAATAGAAGTATTTAGAAGTTGAAGGACCACAAATTGAGGAAAGAATGAAGAAGATGACTAAATTGCAAATTTTGAAAGTTATTATAACTGGGCACCCGTCTAATCAGATGGACCAATGCAGCCGCCCAAGTTGTAAAACAAAAACGAAAAAAAAAAAAAACATTGGTGCCTTGGCGGCAGTCGGCCCAATTTCTTACTAGGCGCCCGCCCACGCCAATACGCAGCCTAAATTCTATTTTTGCTTTGAATTCTATTTCAACTGGGATTCTTACTTTTGGGCCATTATTTACACGAATTTTGGAAATTTTTGGACAATTGATTGGCATACAAATACAAATTATCAACATACTTAGGGGTGTTCGGAATTGATTGCAAAAGGAGGAAAAATTGCACGTCAAGATTGAATTTTAAGAAATTCAAAACTGAATTTAAGAATTTTCGAGCGATGAACATCTTTTATATCTTTTACTTTATTCTTCACAACATGTTAGACTAAACAAATCTGGTATTAGGATTACAATAAATCTTGTATCATGAACCTTTAATTCTTAGTTTTTTTTTGACATTCAAACATATTTTCAATTATTGAGCGTTTTTCATAAAATTATCTTGTTTACAATTATGTGCACAACGATAGTATGAACATTGTGGCTTGTTTTAGATTCAAAAGATGGAAAATAAGTTAGATATAGTGTTAATCGTCGTAGGGTCCAATAGATGATAGGATACCTTTATACTTTACTTGATATTTAAGAATTGATAAATCTTTAATGCTTTCTTGTATATGTGCTGCACTTGGCTTGGCGCTTTATTTATTAGCTAACGACAATCGTTGACCGGAAATGTGCGCTTATTATATATTTTTTTAATTTAAATTTTTTAACAATTCTTTTAAATTAAAACTTAAAAGTTGATTTACATTTGAAACTTATTTTTTTGTTGGAAACTTTTGAAAAAATGTATAAATTTTCTAGAAATATGTTTTACGTGTTTGATAGATATTATTTTTAATTATTAAATAAATTTTTTTTATTGATTAAAAATTAAAATAATATTTAAAATAAGAAAACGTTTTTTTAAGCATATGCCTCAGCTAAACTTGCGTTGCCCATAGCTTGCCTCCAATCATGGTCACACATTACACCTTTTAGAACATTGCTATAGAGTATATTTTTGTTTGATTATAAAATATTTTTTTATATATATAATAAACAAACTATGGTCTTATTTATTGCATTTATTGGATATTGAACATTCAAATTAAAGTGTATGTGATCAATTGAAATAATATAGGTTGGGTGCTTATATCGAGAAACATAGTATGAAACAATTTATAGTTTGATCATAAATAATTCGTTCACAATCAATATATCAAGGTTTATTCCTTGTACTGGAAGGTTGTATTATTGATTCATTCATTAATTGGATTTCGTGATTTATCCTTATTGTAAAAATAAGTAAAGATGAGACTACTACACTTAGAGTTTATTGAATGGACCACAAGTCGAGTTTAATTCTATAACATAATCGTCCAGGAATTAAATTTTATTTGATCATTGTGGAGTTATGTATATATCTATTTGTGAGTTTAATGGTTTTTTGATTGATCAATGGATGAGATCAATTTCATTGACAAACTATCCAGTGAGTTGAGAGCTTGAAA
>CAIGRR010051912.1:0-12770 GCA_903798365.1 Fraxinus sp. 1973-6204
AGAAGAAAAAATTATTGCTGTGATGGAAAATATTATTTTATTGAAAAATGTATGGTTGAAAATGAGTAGAAGAATGAAAATGAAAATGTTAATGTGTACCAAACAGAGACTTAAAACATAAATTAGGAGCATCGGTTTCAGGGGCTGAACTCAATAAAGTCCTGCCTGCACTGAGATTTGGAACTAGTCCAATTCATTTTTTGAGTCTGGGCTTTTCAATTGATTCGGCCCAATATAAAAATTTGAAACCCAACACAGCCCAATTCCCCAAATTCGAAACCTATCTTCCACCTCTCTTGCTCAGGTCTCTGACAATCCGACTCCAAGCAAGAAGGCAAACGTGAAACGTCCAATTTACGCCGACAGCCGTCATGTTCAATTTCATTTGCTCACTTTACTTTTTCTCTTCAGGATTTAGGTTTCAATTGGAAAGCAATTGAGCTGCGGCTGGGTTTCAAATTAGAATATGGGCTGTAAATTGATCAATTGTCCTTCTATAATAGATTACTGAGCTATACATTTTATACTATTGGTGTTACCTTGCTTGAACTCCTATCCTTCTATAATAGATTACTGTCCAATTAAAAAGCTATACATTTTATACTATTGGTGTTACCTTGCTCAAATTCCCGTCGTTCAAGTATTTATATAGAAGATTTAACATCTCTTTTAACATGATTTTTCTTTATATTAAAGGTGTGTTTGATAGATATTATTTTAGAAGAATGAATTTTGGAATAGTAGATTGATGGAGAATGTGTGGTTGAAAAAGAAAGAAAAGTTATTGATGTGATGGAAAATATTATTTTATTGAAAAATGTGTGGTTAAAAATGAGTAGAAGAATGAAAATGAAAATGTTAATGTGTACCAAACAGAGACTTAAAACATAAATTAGGAGCATCGGTTTCAGGGGCTGAACTCAATAAAGTCCTGCCTGCACTGAGATTTGGAACTAGTCCAATTCATTTTTTGAGTCTGGGCTTTTCAATTGATTCGGCCCAATATAAAAATTTGAAACCCAACACAGCCCAATTCCCCAAATTCGAAACCTATCTTCCACCTCTCTTGCTCAGGTCTCTGACAATCCGACTCCAAGCAAGAAGGCAAACGTGAAACGTCCAATTTACGCCGACAGCCGTCATGTTCAATTTCATTTGCTCACTTTACTTTTTCTCTTCAGGATTTAGGTTTCAATTGGAAAGCAATTGAGCTGCGGCTGGGTTTCAAATTAGAATATGGGCTGTAAATTGATCAATTGTCCTTCTATAATAGATTACTGAGCTATACATTTTATACTATTGGTGTTACCTTGCTTGAACTCCTATCCTTCTATAATAGATTACTGTCCAATTAAAAAGCTATACATTTTATACTATTGGTGTTACCTTGCTCAAATTCCCGTCGTTCAAGTATTTATATAGAAGATTTAACATCTCTTTTAACATGATTTTTCTTTATATTAAAGGTGTGTTTGATAGATATTATTTTAGAAGAATGAATTTTGGAATAGTAGATTGATGGAGAATGTGTGGTTGAAAAAGAAGGAAAAGTTATTGATGTGATGGAAAATATTATTTTATTGAAGAATGTGTGGTTGAAAATGAGTAGAAGAATGAGAATGAAATTTTTAATGGGAATCAAACGGGGGCTAAACTTTCCTCGCCTTGCCTCATCCATATGTTCTCCTTGCAATATTTGTGGTTTAGATTTCTCTGCATCCCCATGTTTATTGTTGGCCATAGTTATTGGGTGACAGTTTACTCTGTCATTCTAATTATCTTGTTCTGACACCAATATAAATACATAATTGGCATATTTAGGATTAATTGGCATGTTTAGAAATACCAATTGCTGTCTCTCTGAATTGCACATTTATGATTAATGTGCAACTTGGATTTCTTATTCATGTTTGATTCCGCCGTTAATTGTTTTTAATCTTCCCTAAGTTGGTTATTTGAATTGGCCATGACATATCTTTCGGTACTATCATGCCATGATGTTTAAAATTTTATTTGGAGTGTGTTTGAGCCACATTATTTTGGAAGAATTTATTTTGGAATGGTAGATTGATAGAGAATGTGTGATTGAAAATGAAGGAAAATGTTATTGATGAGATGAAAATATTATTTTGTTGAAGCACGTGTGGTTGAAAATGAGTAGAAGAATGATAATGAAAATTTTAATGTATACCAAACATGGGTTTGGTCTATGGCATTGAGTTACTCCTAAGCACAGATATAGAATTTTATTTGAATTTGCCATTACATATCTTTCGGTCGTATCGTTTTATATATTACCATTGAAACCTCGAAGTCTGATTATATTCTGCCTGCCGTGGACAATATTCCTAGCTTAGCCCCTTCATTTTAGTACTTGATTATAATCAAGGCAGACGTACAACTACAAGATGGAGGTTGATTTGTTAAAAAATTTAACCCTATACCTGACATAGTAATGGTTAAATTTTAACTGTAAAGTAATTGTCGTTGAATCGATCGAATCCTACTAGCCGGCTGGGGATGGCAAACAACCTTGACGGGATATTCCTCATCTTGAATTCCTTGAAACTGCCCCCACATCAATTTAAATTTTATTTATAATTTTAAAATATAATTATATGTAAAAAATAAAAAATAAAATTTAAAAAAATGAATAATTAACTTAACGGTGCCGTAAATGAGATATTTCAATTTTTATTCATGTCCTGTCCCAACCACTTGGGGTGGGATGGAGAGGGACCGCTGCGACCCTCTGCATTCTTACTGAATAATATAGATGAAAATTAGGGTTATTTTAGAATGAACGATTTGGAACTTCTTGACTGAAAGTGAGGTTTTGACCTTTTTCTTGAAAAATTATGTCATATCTTATTTTGAATATATGTAATTTTGACACGTGACATTGCATTTGGATACCACTAGAGGGGTGATGTATGTAGCATTATTTGACTATAGGTATTAAATGGATCGCAAAAATATTTTCATAACCAATTTGAAATTCACTTGAACTTTAGTCACCATTTCTGAAATTAACTCTCAATAAATCTGACAAGTCAAATGAAATGAACGAAGCCCTAAACCTTCAATTTATCTTTCTCATTTTAATCAGTAATCTTTTAGATTTGAGAAAAAAGATGAATGATTCATCTCCACATGATGAGGAGGAGGTTCATGGCGGCGAAGAGGTGTTTCTTGACGAAGGAGATATTATTCAAGAGTACACCGTTGATGAAGAAGGTATATATTTATATTGATTATTGTTAGTTTGTTATGTGAGGCTATCATCTAAAAGATTTGATGTAATTGGATTTCTCTGCTTGAATGAAGCAAAAATTGCAAGTGTCGTCCAAAATTGGTTGCCAAATATTCCTTTATATTTTTTATACGCTAGAAATAAATTTATTAATTAACCCGGGGGTGGGGTTAGAGAGTGCTCTTCTTACCTACTATTTGACGAAATTGTTGGACTTTATTCTTTAAACACTGCAATGTATTTTCTAATTGCAGTGCTTTTTTTTGCGTTATCATATGTTTTCTTGCCTAATTGACTTCTCATACTTCAGATCTTCCAGATGTCGATGAAGAGGAAGGCTCTGATACCGAAGAAATTATTGGTAGGTTTACTTCTATTATAGTTTCAGTGCACTATGCATATCATTTCTATTAGTAGAGTGCCAGTTCTTGAGCCTGAGACTCGGTTGTGTTCCAAATCGACTCTTACAAGAAGAATTGGTTACTTCTTTTTATTTTATGGAAATGAATTGTTCACCTATTGCTTTAAACTAATTTTTTTACATGGCTCATGCTCCCATCGGATTACGATCATGTGAATTAGATGCTTCAAATGCAATAATATTTTCTATTGGTAATTTTACTTTATTTTCATGAGCATATAAGTGCTTTTAGGCTATACATATACTTGAGCATTCTATACAAACCAAAAAGAGGAAGAGGGGTCTTATGTAAGTTAGAAATGACTTAGTGTATCTGTGATTTGGAAATGTTAGTCCAATGTACTGGCACATGTATCTGTGTAATTTTAAATATCATTTTCTATCATTTTTATAATGTTACAAATTTAACTAGAACTGTTAACGTAAGACTTTACCATCACTAATTTTTTTCTTTGGGTTGGTGTGATTGGATTTATGTTCTACAGTATATTTTCTAATCTAAAGATAATAATTTACTAATATCATCTTACTCTTTTATGATATGATATGATATGATACGATGGTTGCAGACGGGGAAGATGATTCTACACATACATTCACCGGCCATACAGGTGAACTTTATTTGTATTTAAGGTTGCTTGTGATATTTTGGGTTAAAGCCTACTTATAGACTCATAGTTGGAGAGCTATGCTGAATTTACAAAGTATGTGATGAATTTATTCCAAAGTTAACTAATAGAGTTCATTTGGAAAATGTATATCTCCAGTGTTGGCCGAGCCAAGCTCGCTTGGCTCTTAAACACTCGAGCTTGGCTCGTGTGGAAATTCTAGGCTCGGCTTGTGGGCCTCATNGAATTTACAAAGTATGTGATGAATTTATTCCAAAGTTAACTAATAGAGTTCATTTGGAAAATGTATATCTCCAGTGTTGGCCGAGCCAAGCTCGCTTGGCTCTTAAACACTCGAGCTTGGCTCGTGTGGAAATTCTAGGCTCGGCTTGTGGGCCTCATGTTCTAGTCGGCTCCTTTTTCTTAAACAAGCAAATTATTTTTAAAGAAATTAATAAAGTAAGCCAAAAAAGGAAAAATGAGCCGGCCCATGAGCCCGCTTGTCTTGTGGGAAAAAAGTAAGCTCGGCCCAGCCCATGACTCGTCTCAAAACAACCATGAACGGCCCATAGGCTGAACCCTGCGAGTCGGCTAGAGGCTTGGCCCGTTTTGCAACTCCTAATCTCTAGGCAAAAGAAAAAACTTGATAAAAGGATATCACAATTTTTATGGCAATGTTATAAAAGCCAAGGGATAGACAATAAAGTGAGTAAAATTGATGGGATGTTTTGATCCAGGCACCATCTTCCTTGTTAACGTTCACTATATTCTGGACAATAGATATGTGATCTATTGTTAGGGAATCGTCATAGTTACATGCTAATTGCTGACATCAATGAGAATTTTATCTGTGCCAGCTTGATTCTTTGAAGTCCCTGTATAGTCTGCTTCTTTATCTTCTGATAAAAACAGTTATGGAACAATAATTTGATGGAAGTTATCCAAATAAGCTGTCTTCCAAAACCTTCAGATAGAATTTGTGGTGGTGAAATGAAACCAAAAATGCGTTGATATGTGCAACTAAAAGAAAAATCTTCCAAAAATTGTGCCTTGGGGAGTGAAGAAAGGTCCACAATTCAATGTTCTGGGCAAAGAGAGAATTCTTAAGTCGTGAATCTTCTTTTATACATTTGTATTGCTTGCATTGCTATGAATTTTTGAACTTTGGCACTAATTTTTCACCATATATCGGAAACATATAATTTTTGGACACTGTTAATTATCCAGTTCATAGCAGCCTGCTCGACCCTTACACTTGTAATAGCTTTTAAAAACATTGAAAGCTATTAATCTGTAATTGTATCGGTGAAGATCTATTTTTACGCCTAGGCGGAGGAAAATGTCTCATGGTGTGTGTGGCCGCAGTTATTTCTCCTTGTTTCGGATTACTTTTTAGCTAATAACCCATCGTATATTGCTAAATGTTGCAATGATATTGCATAACAGTAATGAGAATGTTGTTCAAATAATTGCTACGTTGCTTCTAGGTGAATTGTACACCGTTGCCTGTAGCCCAACGGATGCTACACTAGTGGCAACTGGGGGTGGAGATGATAGAGGATTCCTCTGGAAAATTAATCAAGGTGACTGGGCTTTTGAGTTACAAGGTACGGAATTGACCTCTACTAAAGTAGCTAAGAGCTTTACTTTGCAACTATCTGAGTTAGTATCTTAGTGTTACAATTTTTATTTCCCTAAGGTCCTAGCAAAGTGCCAAGAAGCCAGCTAGGGGATTGTATTTCTAAACCCCAAACAAGAATTTGTAAAGATCGTGTACAATGCTCAGGCCTGGCTCCAACAAAATAGTATAATTATATAAATGATAATACTACAGCTGCTGGCGGCTTATATAACAATAATGATGATAATAATACTAGTAGTACTAGTAGCCCCTGTTTAGTGTTTGGTGCACATTTTGAGTCCAAGAGTGCATTTTCTTGTTTGATGTGATGAGGAATATGTGATTGAAAAATAAGGAAAAGTTATTGATGTGATGACAAATATTATTTTAATGAAGAATGTGTGGTTGAAAATAAGTAGAAGAATGAGAATGAAAAAAATAATGTGGCTCAAACAGGGGCTTATTATAGAATATAATACATAACAAGAATGATATGAAGTAGTAATCAAAATACCTGTCATTTAAGTGCATTTCATTTACTTCTTTGATATTTGGGCCTCTCAAACATCCTCATGCAGGTCACCAGGATTCTGTATCTAGTTTAGCCTTTAGTACTGATGGACAATTGCTGGCCTCTGGAGGCTTTGATGGACTTGTCAGAGTATGGGATGTATCTAAAGGAGATATAAAATGCACGCTTGATGGTCCTTCAGGGGGCATTGAGGTGATATTTGATCATTGATCTTTTGGTGACTGATAGCATTATCTGGTCATATATGTTGTCTAAACTGTGAAACTGTTCAGTGGGTTAGATGGCATCCAAGAGGACATTTGATCTTGGCTGGTTCAGAGGATTCTACTGTTTGGATGTGGAACGCTGACAGGAGTGCTTATCTCAATATGTTCTCCGGTCATGGAAGTACTGTAACATGCGGTGATTTTACTCCCGATGGTACTTACCTTCCATTTCCGAGAAAAATCTGTTGGCCTACTTTTGGGCCATATTTTATTCCTTGCACATTTTATCGTCGTTTTCTGACATTTTCATTCTGAAGGTAAAGTAATTTGTACTGGTTCTGATGATGCAACTATGAGAATTTGGAATCCCAAAACTGGAGAAAACATCCATGTTGTTAGAGGTATCTTTCTGAAATTTCTCTTCAATATGTTGCTGTTGCTATTCCATGCCGGGGTTCAATTCCCTTGCTTGATATCCTAGAAGATCTTGGCAACAAGATTTCAAGTTTTTTTTTTTTTTTTTAAATTAAGATTTTGGCGGGTTTGGTTTCAAGACAGTAATTATTCTTCAATCCCACAAGACTAATTAGTTCTTGAGAGATCTTCATGTCTTCAATACCTCGACACTAAGTAATTAATTTCATTATTCTGGACAAATTTGAAAGCTCAAGTGTAAAGAATATCAAGATTTTTTTGTTATTTTTTTAGTTCTCAAGGAGTGCAAATACCATTGATTTAGATTTATTGTGTTGCAACACTTGAGACTCGACGATGAGTTCTTGAGTGACAGTCCTTGCTTTAGTAGGAGAAATCAATCGGGTTAATAATTGATTGCATAACCCCTCTCCGTCTTCCCCTCACACTCGCAAACGAACATGAATAAAAAATGATGATAAGTCATTCTCTCTTGTTTGAATAATCACTTTCTTACATCTAGTGGTCTAGATGCAATACGTTTGGCTTTAGTTTTTATATTACTGTGCTCCATTGATGAGTGATGATGCTCTCTATTTCAAGGTCATCCTTATCATAATGAAGGACTTACATGCTTGACAATAAGCTCTGACTCTGCCCTTGCTCTTACTGGTTCAAAGGACGGCTCTGTTCATGCTGTCAATATATCAACTGGGAAGGTGTAAAATCCTTTTCCCTTGTTTTCAATTTTTCCAATTCTATGTATTATTCTTTTAGAATGTTTATAATGCTGACCTTAGTATTTATTGGCTAGTTGAATAAATGATCTGGCTATTTCCCAATTCGCAGGTTGTCAGTTCTCTTAGTGCACATTCAGATTCGATTGAGTGTATTGGTTTTGCAGTAAGGTGTGACCAGCTAACATATTTCTGTTTCTTACACTACACGACAGATGGAACTGTAATCATGACTAGATTTTCCCGATACTCTAGCATATAACTCTTTCTAGTATATTGAATGTTTCATGGTCTCTAAAACCACTTATTTAGTCTGAAGTTTACTTGCAGCTCTCCTTTGGCTGCCACGGGAGGCATGGACAAGAAGCTTATAATATGGGATATGCAACATTCATCTCCACGGTGCACATGTGACCATGAGGTTTGACGATTTTTTATTTTCTTCTGTATATTTTTTCATTTTCTGTTTATCAAACTTTTGGAATTAAAAATGGGAAATGACTTGACCAGTCCGACAACCATCTGGTTGCTGTCTTCAAAGGTCAGGTCTTGGACCTAAGAAATGGCATTAGACATCACTACCAAACATCTCAGGGTATTTCCATGTCAAATATGGCTTGATATATTTCTTATGGCAGGACGGGGTGACAAGTTTGTTGTGGCTACCTGGGTCTAGACATATAGCTACAGGCTGTGTTGACGGGAAAGTACGGTTATGGGATAGTCTCTCTGGAGAATGTGTGAAAATCTTTAGTGGGCACTCAGATGCCATTCAGTCTGTTGCTGTATCTGCCAACGGAGATTTCCTAGTTTCAGTTTCACTCGATGGAACTGCTCGAGTATTTGAAATCGCAGAGTTCAGGTAAAACCTCAAAAACATACAATCATAACTTTGAGTTGCTGAATTTTCTCCAAGGTGTGGTTTTTATCTGGGAAGCTATAATTTGTATTTAATTTCAAGCTACAGTATGCTATGATGTAGAAAACCTCGTAAACTTGTACTTAATTTTTTTTTTTTTTTGGAGGTTATGTATATTAAATGTTTGGAAGTGGAGCAAATTTTTTTGTTTGAAATCGAGAGCTAGAATGACCTCAATATGTCCAGGTGCGAATTTATAATTGTGGACAACGTAGCAATAGGCAGCACGTCTCTGATCTTCCGCAAGAGGTCACATCTATGGGAAGGTTTGGCATCTCGATATTGGCTCTTTGCCACTTGGGGTTGTAGTTTGACCTCTCGATTCCACAAGGAGTTCTGATACAGAGCTCACTCAACCTTTAGAGAAATGGGACAGACATACAATGCCCTAAGACCCCAAATATCAGGCAATTTATTTCCGAACAGTTTTACTTTTCAAGTCAGATTTTTCTTATACTATAATTAAACACACTTATTTTCATAAAATTAATTTTTTGATAAAATGTTTTTTTTTTTCCTGCAAAAATGAAGACTAAAAATAATTATCCAAAATAATAAATTGGTTTAAACTCTTATACACGGTATAAATTGTCTTCAATTAAAATTTTAATAATAAAATTTATACAAGTTTTCAATCTAATTTTCAAAAGGGGGGGAATATTAGATTTTTTAATAGTTTAATTACTAAATTGAATTTTAAATCAGAATACATATGATTTTTGAACTTATGATTTATATTTATGCTATTTTTTTAATATTTGAAGAAGAAGAAGCATCTCCAAAAATTATTTCACTACACTTTATTTATTTTTAATATTTTCGTATAATAGTATGTAAAAGAAGATGAAGAAGCTCCAAGTTAAAACCTAGGGTTTGAAATGGTTATATTTTGCTTTATAATAACAATCATGTTACAGGACATGTACATTAACTTTTATATTGTATCACGTGATAACATTTCATTGGTTAGTTTGAAAAAAATACTTTTTTCGCCCACAATTTTATGAAAACGAAGGGGCTATCAAAGTTGATGTAAGGAAATGAATTTACATTTTGCATTATTGTTATAATAATTATGAATATTCTTATTACGTCATCTTCTAATATGATTGTTGATTGCTCATTGCTAGATTTACAATTGCTTCACGTTGATTTCAAGTCATCAACTATGCTTATTGTTACTAATTTTTATTTTTATTTTTTTTGATGTATTGATAATAATTTATATTAAAAGAAATATTTGAATTATTGTTGTCTTGTCGGCTTATTACTGAATTGGTTGCCTTTTCGGCATGCTAACTTTATATTAGATTTTTACATAGTTGTTTGCTATGTTGAATTGATGACGTAGTGTCAACGTGTCTGGCTGTGGATGAAGAAATAGAATACGTCCCATGGCATCTCTGACATGCAAGCATCGATAACATGTCGATTCATCACCGTTTCAGTCTAACTAAATTCTTGAATCCGCCTGCTAGTTCACGCTCCAAGAAGTAGAAATACCATTTTGCTTTTGTAATTTCGATTACACAAAAAATAGTTGTGCGGATTGGAATGGACAGAAGGAAACTATGTCTTTCTTAGAACCATGCTTTTCAAATTCGTAACGATTTCCCAACCAATATATTGACACTATATAATTTTGAATAATAAAATTACAATGAAAAACCAATCATTCATAGCTCTACAAAAAAATGAAAAATCTTAAGAATTATGCAAAACTAGGAGATGGCGAGGCATTGGGAAGGTTTTCTCTTTTCTGGGTTTCGATTAGGGATAAGATACAAATGTATGGGTGTAGCAAACCAAAGGTAGATTTGGGAGAAAATAATTGCTCTGCACGTGCGTTTTTTTTTTTTTTTCAAAAAGGGTTGCCACGTGAGCCAGGAAACAGACCCTGGAATTTAGGCCGTTGAAATGCTAATTTAATTGAAAACTTATGGCTAGAGCAAGGAGACTACAACAAAATATATATATTGAGACGATTCAAAGAATGACGAAATCAAAACTCTCAAACATGGAGGTCTTGTGCATATTGAAAACTTGAAGTTCTTTTTATTAAAATTTAGTGTTACATCTTAAAACATCAACGTTGTTTAAGTGGAGTAGTCCGAACCATTTCATATTGTTAATATTTCAGCGTTTAACCGATGTGGGATTTGATCCCTTCAAATTTTTCTAATTCTGCACTTGTTTGGTGAGGATTAAAATAAGTTTTTTAAACATATTTTTGATAAAAAATGATTAAATATGTGGTTAAAAAGTTGTAGGTCCAATAAAATATATGGATAAAATTGATTGTTGATTTTGACTTAAGTTTAATTTCTACTAGACATGGGCATAATATATTTTGTACTTTTATGAAATCATTAATTTATTCCCGCGAAGGCAATTGAACCAAAATATGAATTGAATATAAATAAAGTTTAATTAGAAAAATCGGGATTCTTAGCTATTTTCTTAATTGATTCTTATCTTGCTATTCATTCTCTCCAATCTTAAGCATGATATATCTTCTTCCAAAAATTTGACTCAGAGAGCTTTCATGAGGCTTGGAAAAGGTTTAAAGAACTCCTTGGGAGTGCCTGAGTCGCGGTATCACAAATAGACAACCAATGTTTTAATCCAAGTACTCAACCATGCGTTGTATCTTTCTCTGGTGTTGATAGATGTAAGAGAAGGCCTTTTAGGTTTTTCAAGGACCAACCATGAAAGCTTCCTATAGGTGGTACAAAATTGTTTGAGCCACATTATTTTGGAAGAATGTATTCCGGAATAGTAGATTGATGGAGGATGTGTGATTGAAAAGGAAGAAAAAGTTTTTGATTTGATGAAAAATATTATTTTATTGATAAATGTGTGGTTGAATATGAGTAAAAGAATGAAAATGAAAATTTTAATATGTATCAAACATGAGCTTATTCTATGTAAAAAGTTGCAAGGTCTTAAGGAGGAGCTCAAGAAGCTTAACGAGAAACATTTTTCCCACATCTCCACTAGGGCAAAAACGGTTAGTTTGGCTGAGACACAATTGGAATTGTATGATGATCCTTTTAATGTTGAACTTCAAAGTAAAGTTGCATGCATGAGGAAAAAAGCTATGGATCTTTATGAAGCGGAGAGGAGCTTTTACTACCAACGAGCTAAATGTGAGTATCCAAAGAATTAGTGACAAGTGTACTAAATTATTTTATTCTTTAATTCTAGTTCACATCTTAAGCAAACGAACCACACGATCATTGCTTTGGTACCTAAGGCAAACCACTGATATTGCAGGAGATTATATGCCTATTCTTTGTACAATTATTGATCAAGCACAAGCCACATACGTGAAGCGTGACGGAGAGCATTCATCTTGCTCAATAGCTTCTAAGACAATACAATCGCAAAAGGGTTTCTCCTAGATACCTTATCAAAATTGATCTAAGGAAGGCATATGATTCGGTTAGTTGGGATTTTCTAAAAAGTGTGCTTGAAGGGCTTGGATTTCCAACAAAATTTATTGGATGGGCGATGGAATGCTTTACCGCGCCTACGTATTCCATTGCGCTTAATGGGAGCCCTTATGGATTCATAAAGAGGAGGAGGGGGCTTCGAGAAGGTGATCCTTTGTCTCCAATTTAGTTTGTTATTTTCCTTGAATATTTCTCAAGAATGTTGAAGGGAGGAATCGAAAATGTCGAGTTCAACTATCACCCTAAATGTAGCCCATTGAAGATAACTCACCTAACATTTGCGGATGATTTGATGCTATTTTCTAAAAGGGATGTTATCTCAGTTGGTATCTTGATGGAGTGCTTATCCAACTTTGGAGACATGTTGGGATTAAAGACGAAATGTTTTGTGGAAAAAGACTGAATATATATATAATAGAATTTTGCTACAATCTATTACCATTCTATCCTTCGTCAAGTTACGAGAATTTCTTAACCTTATACACACTATTGTTTGATTGACAGCTCTAGTAGATGAAGTCAGGGGCGGACCTAGAAATAATGTTGAGTGGGGGGTGAGATTAGGGGCGGAGCCAGCTTGTCGAAGTAGAGGGCTCCAAAGTTG
>CAIGRR010051930.1:0-10908 GCA_903798365.1 Fraxinus sp. 1973-6204
TTAGAATTCTATATTTTTAGCATCTTTTACAATATTAGAATTATATTTTCGTGCAATTAGGATTTTTAGAGGTTTCATATAAATACCTCATTATTTCATTGTATTAAAAAACACAAGTTATAAATTATAATTATTGAAATTGAGAATTTTCTCTAATTGTTCTTGATTGAACATTATTGAACTTATCAAATATTGTTTTAATATTTGTAGCGTTCAACCCTTAGAACTTATCAAAGGATTATACATCATTTGTGGAGTTCGCAAATCGAGGTTCATTGGTTTTGTAATCAAGAGGTCATTCAAAATTCGTTTTTGTTTGGTTGCTTGGTTCAATAATTTGCAGGTTGAGATTCTACCGTCTAAAATCTGAATTTGGGCTTTCCCAATTTTTTCAAACTAATTCCGCGAGTTCCATGCCGATCCCGCTCCCGAGTTCGTGTCAGTCCGTAGATTCAAACTTTAGTAATTTGTTGATCACAAGAGGTTATGATTGTAAGATAAAAATTATATATGATAGAATCTTAAATTATTGATGGTCGTAAGTAATAACGAGATACGAATATCGTTATTGCGGATAAACTATTACGTGTGATATTTTTTACTTGTGAAATAAGTAGTCGATCTCACAAACTAAAATGTCGCGACACTTAAATGAACATGCAGATGTTTTGTTATAAAATAAAATATTAGATACCAGGTGGGGAGACTCGACATAGATAACTATCTGAGTAGTGCTTAATTTTTAACGTTCGGTAGTGGAATTTGTCATTCGACTTGAGGTCATCATAGTGCTTTATATGGGGGCGTCATACTTTGGTGATGTAAGATGTTGCTCCATAAAGGATCGCTAATACTGTCAGTGTATGTCAAAAATCATATGAAAGTTGTGAATGATCAATAGATCATTTGTCACTCTTAAATAGTAAGAGATTGCGATCTACATTTCATTCAATTAAGTTGATAACGAAATCCTTGATCAAAGTGTACTTATGAGTCAAAAACTCATTTTCGACTTACATTGACTTAATCATAGAATGAAATATATGATCGATAATTGAGATTGACACATATCCATATCTCGTAATTGAACGAATCATATTGATGAAATGATTATAATTTCACGATAAACAAATAATATTTTATCATACTACATGACATTTTTCGTCACATCTATTGTCTCGACACATTGCTAGATGTCAATCTAGGACGACGAATGCGAATTAATGATAAATCAAAAAGGGGTATTTAAATTTATCAATTTTGATTAGATGAAAATAATAATTCACATCGTTAGGTATCGTGATCGGAAACTTAATGTGTTACACATAAAAGGAGGACCAGAAAATGAGATTTACCAATTAATTAATTAACAACTGTTGAACAATTAATTAATTGGGTTGTTTGTTAATATGCTTGAATTAATTAATTGGATTAATTAATTTATGGACCAAATTTAATTAATTAGATTCATCGGAATTTCAGCCTTTGTTTTGTCCTGAAAAAAATTCATGTTATTTTTTCATCGAATTTATTTCCTTCACATCTACTGTCTTAGCTTCCTTGTTTGCTGGGGTTCCTGTTTAATTTCTCCTTCATCTTTGAGTAGATTACTGATACAATCCATGAATTTTTATAGTGCTACTGCTATGCATTGTCTATTATTGACGGTTTTGGTTATTAAAACATTTTGAGGCTCTCTTTTATGGCCTTGTTTTATACTTGTGGGTCTCTCTTTCAAATCCTAATGATGATTAGATTAGATTGGTGGATGAAGATTTTTCCTTCGTACTGGCTTTGAATTCTTTGTTTGGCTCGGTTTGCATACAAGCAATTTTGAAGTATCCTTAGACCCATGGAAGAAGACGATGTGATTGGATCAATTTATTTTTCGAACTCAATTTAGTTGCATGAATTAGTATTGCATGAAATGTTAAAGAGGCCGAGTTGTTCTAACAAACCTTGGTTGAGGCATCTCGTGCTGGATATCCATTAGCCCAACACTACTGAACTTTTGTGGTCCATTGACACATCCAAGTCAAAGACATTTGTAATGATCATTTAAATTTACATTGAAGGAATTGTGAACTTAGAAAAAAAAAAAAATGAGAACTTTTGACAAATTAATCTCTAGACTTGAGCCTGGAATTGAAAAATTAACATTTTACCTTAGATTTTGAATAGTGTTGTTCAAATTTATCTAATAATTATTTTTTTCAAACTCATTTTCAACAACACATCCTTTCAATAAAATATTTACACATAAATTTAAATTTTTTTTTTTTTTTAAGCCACACATTCTATATTACAAAACTTATTGTAGGTTAAAAAAAGAAACGAGGCTCAAAGCCTCAGCATAGGTTTAAAATGGCCATCAACTTTTAAAATTCTTTCTATGGGTCACTTTTGGGCCCATAGCTTTTTATTCATTTTACCTTAGATTTTTCTAAAGGTTTCATTAAAAGTATCCATTATGCTTTTCATTTTTTTCCTTCTTTGAAAGCTTGAAATCTACATGCAATGCTAGCTTACTTGGTAGATGGAGTTTAAGCCCCTGTTTGGTGTTTACTTTTGAAACTTCTTGTGATATTTTCAATCATATATTCACACAATAAAATATTTTGCATTTAAACTTTTTTTTTTTTTTGAAATAATGAGCACCAAAGAGAGGCTAACTCTACTTAATTCAAGCTTTAACTCTTTCATGTTGCTCTTTGTATAAGTTATTTCGATCTTTTTAATTCGAACATTTTGATTTCATTATTCTCGTGGTGAGTTGAGCTTGATAAATACTAAAACTCAGCATGTACTTCAATTTCGATGTACATGCTAACTTCAAGAGGTAGTGTTATGTGTCATTTTATTTCTCAACTAAATTAGCTAATAAAAGTTGAATTGGTTGGTCAAATACTCCAATCTTGTGTAAGTACTAAGTTCAAGACAATTGATTAATGTTTAAAAGAAAAAAAATAATAAAAAAAAATTAGTTTCACGTTGACTTGAGGTCAATCATGAAGCACAACAAAAGTCCAAGTCCGGGCATGAATTGGATTTTGTCGAAATTTTGTATATTTGACCAAAAATTTTTGAGGTCATATGTACTCCATGCTTGGTATAATTGTTTTAAATTTCTAATTTAGTTATGTAATTCTACAAAACAAGAAAAATAAATAAATTAAAAATAGTAGATGTGATTCACGATCTTTCTGAAACTCGCCTAGATTTGGTCGATTATATCTATTTCAACACCCTATATCAATTTGAAGTGAGATTTCATGTAATGTTTTAAATGAAATGGTTCATTGTGGTACTAAACAGATGAGAACCTTGAATACAAGTTGATTTGAAGAAATTTAGACGTAAGAAGCACAATCAATCATAAACACGCTATTGTGTTTTGTTGTGAATTCAAGAATAAAGAAGACTGAAATTTGACAAAAATTGTTAGCTACAAAAGAACTGAAAATATATGTTCGAAATTTCATATTACAAACTCTTTAAGCAAAAATATAATTCTCATAGATAAACGTTGTTTTTCTTGTCAAATTAGTCAAATGTTAAATTCATACTTCAAACTCATTTCATTATGATTATGTATTTAACACAAGTTAATATCACTTACTACCTCATTGATCACGCTTATGAAGTTACTTCCCACGTCCTTTACTTTAGCTTTGATTAAATAATTTGGAGACTGGACGTGATTCTAGCATGCAAACTAGGTCTTGACCGTGGAACTCGCCAAGGTTTCTCTACATTCGAATTGTTAGATATTTAGCCTCGATTTTATAATCATTATTTCAAAAATAAAAATAAAAATTACATACTCATTTTCAACCACATATTCTTACAATAAAATATTATGCACGTAAATTCAAAACCGTTGACCTATGATTGATTTCATGTTTTTATCTCTAACAATTGAATTCGAGTGTTCATAGCTATTGTTGCAAAGTTGACCAATTGGAGGGAAAATGATCATTACCAAAAAGACTTGCAATTGAAGATCGATAAACATTGAGATAGAAACCGAGTATTCACGTCAAATCGCTCGAAGACAATAACTTCTACAGTCAAACTCAAAAATATTAGATTTAGATGTTTTAGATTCATACGTAAAAGTAAAATACTTCAATTATTAGCAATGAATCGTTAAAAACTCAAAGAATGAATTTTTATGCACGAAAAAAATCATTTCATAAAAGCCCTTGCATAAAAATTATTTTTCAAAAAGTAAAATTTTTAACTTGATATTCTAACTTTTTACAATGTCAGTTATCTTAAAAAGAAATTAAGTGAAAACGTACTAGAAAAGCTTACATTTTTTAAAACAATCAAGAAAGTAAAATCAGAGAAATTTCTGCCCAAACGAATGTTTGGTTCGCAAACGATTGATTTTTTAACCGTTCTGAATTCTGACGCACAACAGCTAGTTTAGTTATCCGGTTCAGTATGTGGACGTCCAGATGGGTCATCTAATTAATCATAATTTTTTACGTTTTGACTGCTATAAATACCATTTCACTTTGCATTCAATACAACACTTTTGAGAGCATTAAAGTGAAATATTCTTGAGCTAAATTATATTAATTACACATCTTATTTATGTTTATCATATCATTTATTTTGAAAAACTTTTGAATGAATCAACTTTAAAAATTATTTTCTTCATTAAAGTTTTTATCACCTAACACTTGACCTTCATTATTACTATTCATTATAGTGTTGGCTTATTTCTCTCTTTGTACTTAATTTGATCATATCATTTATTAAGAGATGAGTTTCAAATTGTAAAATCAACTTTATTTATATTTATGAATCATATTGAGGTCCCGTAAAACTCAATATTGTATAAAGATTAGTACTTTTTATTTGCAAGTCACCGAAAGTATTGTATGGGTTTAGATTGCACCATAAATCAATCAAATATAGTGAACAGACTTTGTTCACGATGGAAGTTTGGTAACGGATGACGTAAATTATTGTTTGAATCGGACATCCACAATTACATCATTTGCATTCCCTCTTTCCTTTTATTTATTGCTTTCGTATTTGTGCATATTTGTTTGACTGACTTATTCATTTTTAATTTGATTAAACTTGAATTAATTTTTAGACAAAGTTTTAATAACCAATTCACACCATTTTGGTTAGTTATTCTTGGGCTTTCAATTTGTATCATAGCGAGGAGTTCATTTTTTTAAAAAAAATTCACAATTTTGAGTAATGACTAACCACAATCTTCAAAATTCTGAGGGGTAGTCTACAAATCGTCCTCCTTTATTTGATGGCACATATTATAATTATTGAAAAACTATGATGATAATTTACATTCAATCAATAGATTATAATATTTGGGACGTTATTGAATATGGTCCTTATGTGCCTACCAAGATTATTAAAGTTGATGGAAAACCCGATCATTCCATTCCAAAACTTAGAAAGGAGTATGGCGAAGAAGATAATTATACTTGAATGCTAGAGCCAAAAATCTACTTTATTGTACTTTAGTTGGAAATGAATTTAATCGTATTAGCATGTGTGATTCCGCATATGATATTTGACATGAATTAAAAGTTACTTATGTTGGCACTAGTAAAGTAAAGGAAACCAAGATTAATCTGTTGGTTAAAGAATTTGAAAACTTCTTCATGAAACAAGATGAAACCATTGTTGAT
The DNA here is from genome assembly GCA_903798365.1 of Fraxinus sp. 1973-6204. Classification (NCBI taxonomy): domain Eukaryota; kingdom Viridiplantae; phylum Streptophyta; class Magnoliopsida; order Lamiales; family Oleaceae; genus Fraxinus; species Fraxinus sp. 1973-6204. The sequence continues at coordinate 5,676 of CAIGRR010051930.1, forward strand.
ATGATTACTCGCTTTATCGATATTGTTAATGATCTGATCGCAAATTTACTATTGGTGAGCTTGTAAGTGAAATTGTTTGGTCACAATCGAAAGATTGAAGCTCATTAAGAATGTTGATATAGAGTACCAAAGATATCAATTCATATCCATTAGAAGAACTTTATGGAATTTTGATGACAAATGAGCTCAACAACGTCGAAATTAAGGAAAAAACAAGAAAAAGTAAAGAGGAATCAAATGAGCCTCCTAAGCGCCATATTGCTCTTAAATCGAGAAGTGAAAAAGGAACAATAAGTGAAAATATGGGTGATAAAGAGCTCAATGATCTAGTCCTTTTGTCAAAAAATGAAGAGATTTTCGAAATAATCGAAGATTTCAAAAGATAGAAGAAAAGGCTGAAGAAAGAAGCTAGAAAATTAGTTGTTATGATTGTGACAAACCTGATTACATGAGAATTAAGTGCCATAAGAAGAAGAGGAGTATCAAGAAAAAGACACTCCAAGTAACATGCGATGATGATTGCGATGAAAATAATAGTCAAGAAGAAATTGCCTACATGTGCTTCATGGTAATCGAAGATGAGGTAAAACTCTATTGAAAAATGTTCATATAATGATTAATCTATTTCTTGTGATGAAATTCTTTAGAAATTTGAAAAACTTGCTAAAAAATCACTCCATTCTTAAAAAGAAACGCTACTTGTTGAAAAAATGGTAGTCATTTGGTAAACAAGTAAAAAATTCTATTAAACCTAAATTATATTATTCGACTACAAAATCACTTTAACTACTCCACATAGATCCTTCCGAACATTCTAGAACGCTAGTTTGGGTAGAAAACATTATGCTTTTGTCATTGTTGATAACTTCTTTAAATTCACTTGGGTTCTATTCCTAATCTTAAATATGAAGCTTTGAATACATTCAAACATTTTTGCAAAAAAGTTCAAAATGAAAAAGGATACTCCATTACAACTATTAGGAGTGATCATGGTGGAGAATTTGATAGTATCGCTTTTGATAATTTTTGCAATAAAATTGGATATGAACATAATTTCTCGACTCCTAGAACTCCTCAATAATGAGGTAGCAGAGAAGAAGAATTGCACATTATAAGAATTTGCTAGGACCATGCTAAATGAAAATAGCATGGCAAAATACTTTCGGGCTGAAGTCGTTAACACCGCTTGTTATATTGTTAATAGAGTTTTAGGTAGTCGAAAGAAAACTAAAACCTCCTATGAACTTTGGATAAATAGAGTTCCAAATATCTATTATTTCAAAAAAATTGGTTGCAAATGCTTTATTTTGAATACAAAAGAAAATTTGGAAAAATTGATTTAAAATTCGATATTGGAGTCTTTCTAATATATTCATCGACTAGCAGAACTTATAGAAATTTTAACAAAAGAACTCTAGTAGTTGAAGAATCCATGCGTGTCACTTTCGATAAAACTAACCATCTTGATCGTGAGAAATGTATTGATAATGATGTAGGATTGAAAATTCCTTTCGAATAAATGATTATTCAAGACCAAAACGAGGAAGATCCAAAATATGAACACAAGGAGGAAGCAAACGTTCAACAAAGTGAAGTAGAACCTATTGAAGTGCAAAATGATCATTTTCCACCAAAAGAATGGAGGTTCTTTCCTTCTCATCCAAAAGAACTAATTATTGGGGATCCATCCAAATGTATTACTACTAGACCTTCTACTAATAATCATCTAAATAGTTGTACTTTCATTTTGCAAATTGAACCTAAGAATTTCAAGGAAGTCGAGTTTGATGAATTTTGAATTCTAGTTATGCAAGAAGAACAAATCAATTTGAAAGAAGTTATGTTTAAGATTTAATCGCCAGACCAAATTATCAAACCGTCATTGTACAAAATGGATTTTTAGAAATAAATTAACAAGATGAAAATGGGATAATTGTGTGTAATAAGACTAGGTTAGTGACTCAAGATTACAATTAAGAAGAAGGTATCGATTTTGAGGAAACATTTGCACTGGCTATTTGCATGCTTCTTGCATTTGTTTGTTATAAAGGATTCATTCTTTATCAAATGAATGTCAAAAGTACATTTCTAAATGACTTTATTCAAGAAGAAGTCTTTGTTGAGCAACTCCCCCCTCCCCCCGGTTCTAAAGATCATAAGTATCCGGACTATATTTTTAACCTTAGAAAGGCTATTTATAGTTTAAAACAAGTTCCAAAAATATGGTATAAAAGATTGAGTAAATTTTAATTTCAAATAGTTTTTCAACAAGGAAAGCAGATACTAATATTTTTGTTAAAACTAAAAAAAATGATATGATTGTTGTTCAAATTTATGTTGATGATATTATATTTGGTGCAACTAATATCTATCTTTGTGAAGAATTTTCAAAATGCATGAGCATGGAATTTGAAATGAGTATGATTGAAGAATTTAAATTCTTCATTGGTGTCCAAATTAAGCAAACTAGTGATGGAATATTCATCAGTCAAAATAAGTATATATTGGACATGCTCAAGAGATTTGAAATGGATGATTTGAAACCAACCAATGAACACTCCTATAAGTACATCAATAAAATTGGACAAATATGATCAAAGTACATCCGTCGTCATAACAAAATGTCGAGGTATGACCGGATTCCTTCTTTACTTAACTGCAAATAGACCCGATATTATATTTAGCGAGTGTTTATGTGTTAGATTTTAATCAAATCCTCACACCTTAGTGCCGTAAAAAGAATTTTTAGATATCTTAGTGGCACTAGAACCTTAGGATTTTGGTATCCAAAGGGCACTTACATTGATCTACTTAGTTATTTGGATGCTGATTGAGCCTGTTGCCCAATTAATTACAAAAGCACTAGCGGAACATGTCATTTTCTAGGCCTTGCACTTGTGTCATGGTTTAATAAGAAATAAAATTTCGTTGCATTGTCTACCGCTGAAGCCGAATATATCTCGGCCGCTAGTTGTTGTGTACAAATGTTATAGATGAAACAAACTCTTAGTAATTATCACTTGTCATTTGATCATATACATATGTGATAACACTAGTGCCATAAACTTGTCGAAAAACCCCATTTTACACTCTCTAACAAAGTATATTGAGATTAGACATCACTTTCTAAGAAATCTTGCTTAAAAGAGAGATTTTATGTTAGAATTTGTGAATGTGAAAAATCAATTGGCTGATATCTTCACTAAACCTCTAGCACTTGATCTATTCTCACAAATTCGAAGAGGTTTATGCATTATTGATGAATTCAAAGCGCATAACTAAGTTGAATTCATACTATGTGTTTATACATATTTTTATATGTGGCATTATTTAATTTGGCACGTTCTATTAAAAAAATGGGGAAGGAGGAACTGGACTGACCAACCGAACATTTGAAAATAGTGTTCGGATGTCTAGCCCTGTCAACTCGGACGTCGGTTTAACGCGATTCTAGTTTCTTAAATCGTGTAACTGGCTTCTTCTTTTCCATTTTCTTCCGCTTCTCTCACGTCTCTTTCCCTAAATTTTCCCTACTTTCTTCATTTTTTCATTCAACATCATTAAGTACTTCTCAAATTCAAAAACCTAACACTTCTACACTATCAATAATCCAAACTTTCATCCACTACAAATTCAAAATCTCCCAAAATCCGAAGCTTTAGTCCCATTTTTCTCTCCTTCATTCCTTCTCTACTTCGTTGATTTTCTTGCAATGTCGGGGTCCAAAAGAGCGGGAAAATGACTTAAAAGTGTCGTGAGAAGATCTTCTCTACCTTCATCTGACGAAGAATTCGGCATGGAACTCTAGCATTTGATGTATTCTCACAAATTCGAAGAGGTTTATGCATTATTGATGAATTCAAAGTGCATAACTAAGTTGAATTCATACTATGTGTTTATATATATTTTTATATGTGTCATTATTTAATTTGGCATGTTCTATTAGAAAAATGGGGAAGGAAGAACTGGACGGACCAACCGAACATTCGAAAACAGTGTTCGGATATCTAGCTCTGTCAACTCGGACGTCGGTTTAATGCGATTCTAGTTTCTTAAATCGTGTAACTTCTTCTTTTCCATTTTCTTCTGCTTCTCTCACGTCTCTTTCCCTAAATCCTCTCTACTTTCTTCATTTTTTCATTCAACATCATTAATTACTTCTCAAATTCAAAAACCTAACACTTCTACACTATTAATAATTCAAACTTTCATCCACTATAAATTCAAAATCTCCCAAAATCCGAAGCCTTAGTCCTATTTTTTTTCTCCTTCATTCCTTCTCTACTTCATCGATTTTCTTGCAATGTCGGGGTCCAAAAGAGCTGGAAAATGACTTAAAAGTGTTGTGAGAAGATCTTCTCTACCTTCATCTGACGAAGAATTCGGCATGGAACTCGAGGTGCCGGCCAGCCCGTTTGAAAAGTCCCCAATTTTAATAGGTAAAATTGTTGATTTTGTTGATTTTACTATTGAAGCACTTGCATTTCACATAGAAGAATATTTTGAAAATATGGGTTAGGTGTCAATTGCTACATTAGATGAATATGCATATCCACCGTCTCATTAATTTTTTTTACAAAAACATGGTCATTACTCCTCATTTGGATGAGTTTCTTGTTTACTTATAAATATTCATATTACCATCAACAAAACTCTCATCAGTGATATTCTTGAGCTTGAATAGCATGAAACTCTCAAGTTTTTCTTGATAAAACTCATCCTGTTTTGGAAGGATATAATCCTACCGAGGTGTGTCATCGGGTCACCGGGACGAATATTGAAAATATCACCAACTAAGTGCAAATCAACTTACTCTTCCATGTAAGATTTTACAAAACATCATTGCACATGTCATTCTTCTTCGAAAGGGTCATCGGGATGAATTAAATAATTTTGATCTTTTCATTATCGATTGCTTTCTTGTCGACGAAAATTAGATTTTCCAACCATTGCATTAGGTCTCATGAAATTTATCCATTCCACCCGTCATGTTAAAGAATTACCTTATGACATACTTCTTACGAAATTTTTTAAACATTTTGATATTCATTTAAATGATGAGACCTTTGTTAAACTTCGCCCTACCAACACCATCAACATTCAAACTCATAAACACATAAAATAGTAAAGAACATGGTTAATGGATAGCTCACACAAACATGTTCGATCTCACCTCTGGTCCTTCAACTCTACCCTTCGATGGCGATGAGGATGATGATGTCGATGATGTACC
>CAIGRR010052041.1:0-13138 GCA_903798365.1 Fraxinus sp. 1973-6204
CCTGATTTATGATTTTTTTTCCCTTGGAACAATATTAGGTGGGTTTGTTTGTTTGGGCTAATCTTAAAAGGGATTTTAGGAGGAAAAATCCCAATAATAGGCACTTCTACTTCTGCCCCCTCTCTAATGTAAAGAAAATTCAAATTGGGAAAAATTCATACATAAGCATTTCAAAACTAAAAAAAATAAGGTTTAAAATTTTGAAAATCGGATATTATTACATTTTATTTATGATAATTAATTAAAAAATATTTTTTTAATTAATATATGAAGGTCACAAATCTATACAATTTGGTCATAAATTATTGAATTAATTGATTAAGAATTATTTTTGGATCACAAATAAAAAAATTGTCTTGGTCACAAATCATTTCTTGGTCATAAATCAAAAATTTTATAGGTCACATTATTTTCCCATTCACAAATAATTTTCACAGTTTATTCATCGGCCACAAAATCAGAACTTTTGTAGTTCACGACTCATTTATCGATTATAAATTATCAAATTAATTGGTCACAAGTAATTTTCGATCACAATCTAATAAATTGTGTCACAATCACATTTTTTAGGTCACATATTATTTATTGATCACAAATATTACCATCGCATTCTCATTCCCATCCACCACGACCACCTTCATCAGACCGTGCAAAATCACCACCACCACCAAACACCACATCAACGCAAACCAAGCACCATAGCAACATTAAACCACTACCACAAAAATCACAGCCCCACTACACAACAAACTCCAGTATCATCATTGTTGCCATATCGCAGCATCACCAAACACCTGGCACCAGATCGCGAGTGCCATGCACACATACCACCACCACCACAAAACAACTTCGAAAACTACATAAAACCATCGCCACCAGTTGGTGGTCACACAACCACTAACAACATAGCCTAACAATACCACCACCACCAACACAGCCCAAACAACATAAAGAGTGAGAAGAGAAAAAGAGGGAGAGGGAAAGGGAAAGAGTAGGAAGTGATTTTTAGGGTTTGGATGAAATTGAGTTGGGGTGGGGGAGGGCGAGTGGGGTGAATTAATTTAATTTTACAATATTATTATTAATATTTTAAAATATGAATTATCATATGAATTTTGAACAAAAAACTTTGAAATCTTATTTTTGAATTGGAAAGTTAAAAAGTATGTGTGGGGTGTAATTTTCACTTTTAAAGTTTTAATTAAGGGTTTAAATTAATAATTAGGCCTACTAAATGCATTAATAGATGTACTGAAAAATTAGAATGGGAACAAAGACGGCAATGGGGGGGTCAGCCATTATTATTCCTGCCTCTTTAGGAATTTTCGGGAGTAGAGATGGCAACGGGGAGGGTTCGAGACGAGGCACCCTCGCCCCGCCACGCCACTCTCGCACCCCGCCCCGCCCCATCTTAGACGGGACGGGGCGAGGCGGGTTCGGGGCGCGAGTTTGCCCCATTTCCTGCCCCATTTAATTTTTTTAATTTATTTTTTTACAAAAATTTCTTGTTAATTAATTTTTTCTTAATTTTTAAATTTTTTTATTCTTCACGGGGCGGGTTTGGGGAGCTTCGGAGCGGGGTACCTTTCCCCGCCCCGCCTCACCAACCCGTTGGGGCGGGGCAGCGTCGGGGCGAGGCGGGTTTTTTTGCCATCCCTATTCGGGAGCATGGATAGGACGGGATTAAAATATCTTCATTTCAATGCATCATCTAATTATTCTTTAAAATTCGAATTAAATTTTAAAAATAAAAATAATTAAAAAATTCAAGATGAGTTCGAAAAATTCTAGACTGGGACGATGTTTTCCTCCTCGTCCCGTTTACCTTTCGATGCGAGGTGGAGCAGAGAGTAAGGGTGAGGTCGGGGATTTTGATACCCGAGCATAGCTACAACAAATAATTGGGTTAAAAAAAAATGCCGATTTGATTAATTTGAACAATAATTTGTTAATCACAAGCAAAAGAGTAATGTATTGTGAGTTAAAAAATATAGTATACTTACATAATCGAAAAAAAATATTCAAAATCTTGAACAAGATTTCAAATATCCAACTCTAAACCGAACCCTAATTATTATTATTATTATTATTATGAATTAAAATTTAAAATTAACACAAATATGGAAAAAAAAAAAAAGAAAAAAGAAAAGAAAAGGAGAAGGAAAGACTAATCCCATTAGAATTATATTTTCATATCTAACTACTATTGATATAAATCCAATCCTAATCAAACTTCAGTTAGGGTTCTTCATCCCTTTAAGTTCATCATCAAACTCCATGTATCCCTTCATCTCAATTTGTTTACTGTTGCATCTGCATCACTTTTACATATGAATTCGAGCTGAGCTCTTAGAATTGGAATAAGTTTTGCAAAATCTTCAACCTAATTCCTTGTGTCCACTCATCTTTGTGTTTTCCATAAAGGATTCTTAAACATACATCAAGTTTGATGATTCGAGGATGCCGGGTTGATTGGAAAAGATGCAGAGATGAAGAACGAAGCCTCAAAATCAAGTCTGAATTCAATGAAGATGAACTGCACGAGTTCAAGATTGGGTTCTTGTACAACTCTTGATTCAATCTTGATCGCCATGGGAGCGTTATACAATGAGATTTTTCTTTAGAACATCTTTTGAAAAATCAGTTTTATTTCGAACGGCGATAAAGAAATTCATTTTTTGATGATGAATTCAATAGGGTTTCTGATGAAGCGAAAACTAGGGTTAAATGAATCTGATAATTAAGAGGTGTCACCATGCAATCGTTATGTACATTATAAGAAACTCTTGGGAAGAGGGGCATTCAAAGATGCCTACGAAGGATTCGATCTGGTTAGTAATACGGAGATTGCGTGGTGTCAAATTTGTATTGACGATGAAAATACTATAAAGTCTTGGGAAAACGAAGAAAAATTGTGTTTCGAGGCTGTTCTATTGAAGTCATTGAATCACAAAAACATCATGAAGTGCTACTCCTATTGGGTTGATAAGAAGAACAATACAATGAATATGATTACTGAATTGTTCGGTTCAGGGAGTTTAAGGCATTACAGACAAAGAAACAGCAATATTGATGTGCAAACAATCAAGAACTGGGGGAGACAGATTTTACAAGGGTTGCAGTATCTTCACAGCCAAAATCCGCATATAATTCATCGTGATCTGAAGGGTGATAACATATTTATCGACACGACTACTGGAGAAGTAAAAATAGGAGATTTCGGTTTGGCAACTTTTATGCAAGAAGGCCCCCTTCGCACTGTTGTTGGAACACCAGAATATATGGCACCAGAATATTATGATGAGGAGTATAATGAGTTAGTTGATATCTATGCTTTTGGGATGTGTTTACTGGAATTAGCCACTTCTGAATATCCCTACAGTGAATGCACAAATCCAGCACAGATTTTCAAGAAAGTCACTGCTGGGATAAAGCCTCTTGCTCTTGGTAAAGTTATGGATCCTGAGGTGAAGGAGATTATTCAAAAATGCCTAGTTTCTGCATCCCATAGGCCATCAGCTGCTGACCTCTTGAAGGATCCATTCTTCTCGTCTAAAAACCCAATGGAAATCGAAGCAGAACAGGATAATGAAGCACGACTTATAAGTTCTCGCCCAATAAGCACTTCTGCTGAATCTGCTTTATCAGTTGAACAGGAGATGGTTCAATCACCCATGGCTTTCACAGTTGATTCAATAAGCAGCTTATTTTCAGTTGAAAAGCTGTTTCAATACTCTGGGTCGAACAATTGCAGACAACAATCGGTTTTCTCCCTAACAAGAGCACCCTCCTCTCCTTGTGAATCTTCTGTAAGTGACGTGTCCATGAATTCAAAGGTTACCTTCGCCTATTCCTCGGGAGAAGTATCTGGTGATCATGGCTTTTGTATATCTACACCGACTGTCAGAAAAGACACGAGATAGATCTTGCTACATGTACAATGTTGGGTTACAATATTGGGTTACAACCACTCATAAGGAAGATGGGCCCAACGATTAAAATAATAGTAGGCCCCACCTCCCTTGTGAGAGGTTGTAACCCAACATTGTACAAGGAGCATTATTCATTTAGAATGGAGAGTAGGTTAACAAGAACTGGAGTAGGAATTTATTAGAAGCAAGAACTTATCTCTTATCTTTTTTAATATAATCTTTTTTAATATAATGAAGTTTCCATTTCGTAAGATTTATTGTAATTCAGGAAGTACAAATTTTTAAATTACACAAATCCAATAACAAAGAGTAGTCACACAAAAGCTTCATTCAAGCTTTAACTGGCAATGGTTGTTAATATTTATGAGCACTCATATTCTCGTTTCTCAAGCCATTGGAGTCAAATCTGGCTTATCGATTTGCTATACAGTTATATAATTAACAAAGAAGATACGAACCTCTCTTCTAATTTCAGAAAAATTCATTACATATAAGCCACAATAGTAAGGAAATTTAAACAGGACTGAAATTTAGCGCATTTATTTTAGACTGGACTCTACTATCTACCCAACCAAACAAGCAAGAAAGGTGTTGATTCACAATAGTAGTTCAGCATCATCTTATGAATGACTTTCACTTCAGGGTAATAGGGGGCTTAAAGAAGTTCTTCTCCTTCAAGCTTTCAACAGTGTCTTTGATGCTTTCTTCAAGAGGTGTGAATTCCAAACCCAGGCTCTTTGCTCTTTCCTTGGAGACATTGTACATTGCTATAAATGGCTTTTCGTCCGCGCACCTGCAAAGTCAGTTCTAAGTGATAATATCCATTTAAGAAAAAGGAAAAAGAAATCACTTGAGGAGACAGTACTCTCAACAAATCTTGCTAGTACAGTAGAGCTGTTGAACCACCTCGTCTAAAGGGTTAAGCTATTAGATGGGGACAAACTTTTGTCTAACTGTTATCTTCACACGACCCCTTGTGTGCAGGCTGGATTCATTCAATGGTCCGGCGTGTGACAATGTTTATAAACTTCGTAAGCTTAAAATACTACAGCATTTTCCTAGTGCACGTTTGAAATACGAGTCTATACTGGTGATCCTAAAATTAACAACTAACTAAATTACTGGATGTGTAAAATTTGCTCATTGAACATTTAATTCTTCTCATAATCAGAAAATGGATTCCACAGAACTATAGATAATGTCTTATTCCAAATAAATACACATGAATTTATTTCTTATTTGTCTATTGAAATATACACATAAAAAAAACTTACTTTTTTGGAAGTTGTAGATGGGGATAGAGGTCACTCAATATCTTCACGATATCAGAATAGTGTGCAACTTTCTCAACAATACAATATCTTCCATTAGCCGAAGGATTCTCAAATGCCAGAATATGTGCATTGGCAATATCTTTAACATGAACCCATCCAAAGGCAGAATTTGGGTATGTTTCTCCACCTGCACAAGTTTTTTTGTGCAGACAATGAAAAATGGAATATTTCCAGGAAATTAGAACATAGAAAGAAGAACTTGTAAACAAATAAAGTATCCTACTAACAAATGAAATGTACCAGTTAGTAAGCCCAAAATTTTAGTAGCACTTGTATTGAGTGATGGCTGCAATAAAGGACCAATAACCATTGCTGGGTTTATCACAACCATATCAATGCCCTTCTCCTTTACAAATTTCCAGGCAGCATCTTCAGCTAATGTCTTTGAAAGGATATACCAGAGCTGGTGAAGAAACAAGATGAAGTGAAAGAAAATAACATGAGAAAATGTTCAGTACTAACAAATGAAATGTACCAGTTAGTAAGCCCAAAATTTTAGTAGCACTTGTATTGAGTGATGGCTGCAATAAAGGACCAATAACCATTGCTGGGTTTATCACAACCATATCAATGCCCTTCTCCTTTACAAACTTCCAGGCAGCATCTTCAGCTAATGTCTTTGAAAGGATATACCAGAGCTGGTGAAGAAACAAGATGAAGTGAAAGAAAATAACATGAGAAAATGTTCAGTACCTAAACTTTAATTGTATGTGTGGTTCGAAGGACTGGATAGTGGTGTACTTAATAATGAAGGAAGAAGAAGCTAAAAAATCGGAGCATTATAATGTCTGTCCTGTCTAATGCTATGTACCAAATATGTATTAATTCGTCAAGTTTTGTGCTGAAGTAGTTAAAAAAACGGTTCTATCATGAAATAATCCCTCTAAAAAAGAGGGGACAAATAATATTGCTCACACACTTTATTTTCTCTGCAAAAATCTGGGTTGGACCACCAAGTCTCATCGACTACAACTTCAGGAGTTTGAGGACGACCATCAAATGATACAGCAGCCATGGAAGATGTCAAAATCACTCTTTTCACAGATGGTGTTCTAGAACATGATTCAAGAACGTTAAGAGTCCCCTTTAGAGCAGGATCAATTAATTCTACCTGAACAAATGAAGGAACAAAATTGAGTCATTTATAGTTTGTATGTATTGATGTGGATCATACTGCAATGTCCTTGATATTGACAAAAGCTGTTTGAGAAAAAGAAAACTGAAGAAGGTTCAAAACGGAGAAGTTAGAAAGCCTATATGAATGTATACTCGTGGAAGCTAGACTGGCTCGATTGTATATTAGCTAGAGTAATGTTATTTAGTACCACTGATATTAAAACATTAGTTTAGATGACACTAATGTGACATTAAATAAGATGTATAATTAAATGAATCACTTAATTTTATTTTTCGTTGAGCCTATTACTTAATGCCACATACAATAGTAGCACCAGTGGTTGTATCTTCCATTCCCTGTTGCTCAAACAATGCAGTTTAACACATCGAAAATCTGGAAACAAAAATGTTATATGAACCTGTGGATCAGTGAATGAATCGATATAAGGAGACGCTGTGTGAAAAACCCCCTGACAGCCATCAACTAGAGAATCAAACGAGCCTTTCTCCAATAGGTCGGCTTTCAACAAGTGAAGCCTCTCCTTAGCTCCGTCAAGTGATCGCAAGTGGGCTGTCTTCCTCTCATTATCTACAGAAGCGAATATATGTTCAATAAATTGTACAACTAATAACACAATGCATATTCAAATCCTCCCAACGAAGATTGATGACGTGTGTATACCTCATGTGTGCATAATGGAACTGGCACCTTTCATATATCAATAGCCTTTTCATCGTCTACAAAATCACAACGGTAGTCTAGGCGTTGTTTCTAATAAATTTGGAGTCGGCTACCGGAATCCTTTTTTTCATGGGAATTGGTAGATATACTGGAAGATATATGCAGATGCTATATGTGATGGAAAAATCTTAAGTGTCATTAAGAAATTTCACTAAAATTGGAGAAAGTCCACTACAAACATGAGCACGCATCAAAATATAAAATCTTCAAGCACACAAATTAGAAGGATCATCAATAAATAATTTACTGTTGAGAATCCAAATGAAGAAATTAAATCCATAACTGAAGGACCACGGGCAATTTCTTGAGCATTGTCTGAGATAAATTGCAATTACAGAAAACTGAATTTGCATTGCAGATTATTATACAACTGAAGTTCATAACCCATAATATAAAGAAAGGAGAAGGAACTGAACTGGGGTCACGAACAGAGGCTCTGACGGTGTAACCACGTTGGAGCAAGAATTTGACAAGCCATGAAGCTATGTAACCAGAGGCTCCTGTTACACAAACTGTACTCATTTCTTTGATGCTTCTTGCTCTGTGTGTGGAGGGGAAGTGGTGTGCTTTTTGAAGAGAAGATAATAGGGCATTAGGAAACTGCCACTGATCAATGAAGGTGCAAGACTGCAAGTTGATTCAATAATTGAGTTCAGATTTTTCAAGTTCAGAGTGTTAAAAACGGCAACATCACCTTCAAAGCTATAATAAACGTGTATATAATGCTACAAATATGTTTGTGATGATAAAGTTGCTTGAGTCACTACGATACATTTTGTGCTTGTGTGAAAGTAATTTTTTGAAAAGTGATTTCTTGTATTGTTAAATGTAGAAAAAGTCGTCAAAATATTTGAAATATGTGATTCTTTTAGAGAATGAATGGTTGAAAATGAGTGGTGGTGGAAAATGATTTTCAAATAATAACTTCCAAACAAGGACTTTAACTAAGTTCTCAACAAAGGCTTGTTTGGGAAATTTTTTCTATAAAATATTTTTTTTCCTAAAATCATTTTAACTATACATTCTATAAGACTCAAAACTTCTTTCTACTTTTTAATCATATATTTTCCAAATATAAAAAATATCTTTTTTCTAGAAAAAATCTCTCACAAACGCTAAGGGTGGATTTGATTGCCAATATTTTTCATGGAAAATGTTTTTTTTTACCCAAATTTCTACATGCTGTTTGATTGATATTTTTTTCCATGGAAAATATTTTTCTAGTTTTAGTCATGTGACCATATTTTTTTCGAAAAGAAGGAAAACATTTTCTTTATGCAGAGTAGGATTTTATTTTCAATACAATTCACACACTTTCTCTCTCTTACACATTTACCCCCTCTCTCATTTACCTACCAATAAAAGATTGACAAGTATAACATTTTCTAGATTGAAAATTAAATAATTAAACACATTTAATTAACAATTTTCATACAAATACGTTTCTGACAATTCAATTGTTTGGAATTTATTTTCTTTCCATTCAAATTCCATGTTTATAATCAAACTCTCCCTAATGATGTGTTTGATTGTCAATATTTTTCATGGAAAATGCATTTTTCCACCTAAATTCCTATTTTTGTGTTATTTGATTGATATTTTTTTCCATGAAAAATATTTTCCTACTTTTGGTTACGTGACCATATTTTAATTTTCCTCAAAAATAAGGAAAATATTTTCTTGGGGAATTTTTTTTTCAATCAAATAGCACTCTCTAATTTTCTCTCATCTACCCCACCTTTGTCTCATCTACCTATCAATAAAAGATGAACAAGTATAACATTTTCTAAATTGAAAATTTAATTAGTCAAACATATTTAATTAATAATTTTCATACGAATAAATTTAATTGCCTGATATTTATTTTCTTTCCATTCAAATTTTATACTTACAAGCAAACCCATCCTAAAAGATTTGACTCAATTCCTTTGGATAAAGTATAAGCACAAAAGAATCAAGATTGGGATTTTCAATTTACGTCCCCTTGAGTTGAAAGTTAAACTTGAAATGCTGAAATTTATTATAGCATGTCAAAGTTTGACCCAAATTTCGTAGGATTTTTGTGGATTTGTTGAATTGGATTTTAAAGAAATCAAAATATAGATTAAGGAGGAAAAACGCTACATTGTCTCTAGCTTACCATTCGAGCGGCGGGATGAAATTTTCAGCAGAAAGCTGTCGTCTGCCTACTGCTCGCTTGGCACTTAAGGGTGCACATGTCGCTTCCGACGAGTCTGTAGCTCGAGTGCCACACTTGTCTTACAAAACATTGATTTCTTTATTCTACGCGATTTTTATTACCCTTTCCATCTTTAGGACTTGTATTAAGGTTTTGACATGTTCCCTACATATAGTTGACTCTTCTTTACAAGTTAGAATATTACAGAAGTTAAAAACACAATACTTTGTATTATTTCTCCATATTATAATAAATTCTCCGCTCCTCTGCCAAATTATCTTTTGTTCTTATGTTGTGATCGATATTTCATATTGTGCCGTATAACCTCGCTATCCTTAATTTTTAACAAGTGATATTAGAGCATACATAATTCTTGTTAGGATTCTAACATAATGAAGAAACACTCGACGTTGCTCTTAAACAAAATATATAAACACGTCAACATAAAACTTCGACTACTGAGATTGGATCAGACCAACATTGCCCAAGAGATATTCATTGACGATACCGTGTCGTGCATTTGCATAGGACATGCTTGCGGAGAAATTTAGAGATGTGCATTAAGAGTGTCAAGCTATTGACAAGAGCCTTCACCTTGAAAATGAGAAAATTCAAGAAATGTGATAGTTTACCCATTCTAGATAATGCCATGTAGCAGCACCACGAGCTCTCTATGTGACACTGGACTCAACTTCCTTATAGAGGGGTGCGACATAGCTACTCATTCTAGAGAGTGATTTAGCTCCCTTGTAAAGAAACTGTGATTTCACATTAGGTAAACTCTAAGTTCCGTTTGATTGCAAATGTGGAATTTGAGTGGAAAGAAAATGTTTTACTGGGATTTGAATTGCATAAAAAATGTTTTATTGAGAATTGTAATTAATTGTGTTTGATTAGTATAATTTTTCACGTGAAAATTATTTAAATTTTGGATCTTTTGGTGTTCGTTTGACTTTATTTTTTTTATGAAAATTGTCCATTAAAAAAAATATTTTTTTTTTTTACAATTGATGATAAAATTTGTTTTTATTGCAAAACAAAAAAAAAAGGGAAAAAAAAAATTAGAACCTGGAAAACTTTTTTCCCACCACTTAGGAGGGAAAAAGTTTTCTACAAAAGCCTTGAAAATGTGCACGTGTGTGGGGAGGTGGAAAAAAGTTTTGCCAAGAAAATTAAACCTATCAAACACCTAAAAAGTTGGAAAATGGAATCATTTTCCATGGAATTTCCACCCTATCAAACACAACTTAACTTAGTAAACATATGTTAAAATCTTGTCGCAATTACATTTATTGACTTAATTGTTTAAGACTAACTCAACCACCTCTATCTCCTGCGGCTGAGCTCACAAATTAGCTCATATCTTGTCAATTGAAGTTTGTAACCATGTTCGCCCCAATATTGACACAAAACCTAGATGTGTCACACTTTAATAGATATGAATTGTCTAGAAATTTATAGATGCGATGAGAGCATGTTAAACACGCAAAACACAAACATAACGCATCTAAAATATAGGAAATGAGATGTATATCATACTACAAAAAGAACTCTAGCCTTTCCCTAATGATTCACTCAAGATAAGATATTTTTTTTTCTCGATTCACCAATATTATACAAGAATTTCACCGTGAATATAATAATTAATAAACCGCCCAACTAAATCTACTATTTTATTTCAAAATTTTGAGAACTAAAGCTAGAAATATTTCTATGGATATCAAATTAACTTGTGGTCACATCTCCTTTGGTTGCATTGATTACAAACAACTAGAGGATCCATCATCCATGGTTCCATTATCACAATTACATGTGAGAAATGTACTTTTCTATTCACTCTACTTTTTGACAAAATGATTCAATAAATATTATTATTATTATATTTGGAATTTAATAAAAAAATCTTTAGTCACTATGCCTAAAATAAAACAAAAGGAATTATTATAATTGAAAGTAAAATAGAGAGAAAAAAGCATAGATAGTAACTAGACAACAATAAAGCCCAAATCCTGAAAATAAAATGTCAATGTAGGATAGGAGCAACAGTGACTTGAGTAGCCCACTTATATGGACCATCTTTGTTTTTTAGCCCGAAAATAATCTTTCGAGGAACCAATGAATAAGCGACATGTAAACAAGAGATTAAAAAAAATCTATTATTTTTATAAATTTAAAAATAAAAGATTTCTGCTAAAATTTTAATGGCTTATTTGGTTTAGTTGGACACGATTTGATTTGAAAGGCAAACAATTTTAAAGAAATAGATAAGAAAATTAAACATCCGTTACTAAACATCGCGACATATTATTTTTAGCCTCATATTTCTTTAACTTTACGAAATTGAGTTTTACTTATCAGCTTGGGTTGGTGCACAAAAATTTTAAGCTACGAGATATGTTTAATCAAAGCTTACATGACGTGATAATTTAACAAAAAATTGGCTAGAAAAGACTGCAGTGCTTTGGGCCCAGTAAGCGAAGGGAATGAGCTCGGCTGCTTCTTCTCCACATGCACTTCACATGCAATTGACGCTTTGCTCTCCTCTTATTCTTCGTTGGACGGTTCGAATGGAATTCACTGTTGAAATATAGTATTACAACAATGCAAACTTGAAAAGTAGAAGAGTTACTTGGACTATGAGGACAGCAAGAGAAAGACAACATTGTTTGGAATTTAGGATGCTTCTGAATTGTACATCTCTATTGAACTGACTAGTTGCATTCATGTGAGAAAAGTATTTGTGTCCTTGTTTATCACACCTCTTTCTCAATGAGATGCTGAAATAAATATCAAACTTTGTGCTGGAAATAATACTTCCTTTTATTATTTATAATTTGTAATTAACTAGACTTATTGAGAATTTACAATGTTAAAATTCTTAGTTCATGTTTTTATTTATTTATTTATTTATTTTTTTAAGTTCGAGTAATAGTTTGATTATATGCCATTTTTTTCGACTAATAAGAGTTTTGTTACCAATTAGAGTATGTCTTGGTTTTTTCGTGCAATAAGCTATATTTCTAGTAGTTAATTACTTATAAGTAAATGAGGAAGTTGTAAAATAATTTTTTTGTCGGTCCAAGTTTTCAATAAAGAGGTTATTTAGAAAGAATTAATATTTTTCTTTAATGTAAGAAAAAAAAGTAAATTATCTAAACATTTATTGAAACAAAAAGTTGCCGAACAAACGCTAAATCGAGCAGCCTAATCAATCAAAACTTAGATAAACATTAAGATTAAAAATCACGCGAAATGATTTAATTATACATAATCAGATTAATGTTCGCACTTAAAAAAGAAACCCCTTGGTATTAAGATTTCATTTCAATACCACATGGAAGTGAATAAATATCTCAAATTCGATCGTTACACCATGTATAGCGGACCACATGTTTGTTAATTGTAACATCTTCGAAAGTCGCATCATATTAATTTGTGAAAACCTAAAATTATATTTAGTGGAAAAATTAATAATCACATAAATTCAAACTTTCTTTTCCCACTAGGCCATGGTCCCAAACATGTAGTTTAGGCAACACCATAGAATATGGTGAAACAATTGCCCCAATTATCTTGCATTGAGGTACACTTCTATGGACCTTATTAACGTTGGATGGAAAATTTGGTATTGACAAAGATTGGTCATTGAAAATAAAATCAAATAAGAATGTCACATGTTATTGAAGATACATATGAGTTTGTAGACGAGGTCACATAATTACTAAATATTCAACTAAGATAAAAAGTATGAATATAATACTTTATACACGCTTGAAGAGTCGTGAACTTTATTTGATATGTTGAATTGAATAAGTATAATATATTAACAGAAAGA
>CAIGRR010052192.1:0-13900 GCA_903798365.1 Fraxinus sp. 1973-6204
CTGTAACATGTGACCTATGACATGTGACATCAGACAAATGACTTAGAAAATCATATCAGACATCAAAAAACCATAAACAATTGTGATTAGCCACATCACACATTAGACATGTGCATATAAATCTATAACCCCTGATAATAATATGTAACCAAAGAACGAGGTATTATTAACCGAAACATGTTGCATTCATGAATTGCAAATCAAACCTTACACCCACAGGTTATTATTCATTACAATCACTCCCATTGAGCATAAATTATTAAAAAGACAAATACATGGAGTGCAATATTTATAAAATTTACAAGTCCAATCATCAACTTCATTTACAAATGTAATTTTAAACTTCACTCTATAACAATCCCCCCCTTTGTAGGCTGCTTCGCTCACTTCGTATAGATCTTCTGATGTTTATAGAGTAGTGTGACAATATCAATTCTACACTTGTTGACATCAAAAGTAGTCGGTATATAATGTATGCCTTCACGGAGGATGCATAAGGCGTATAGAATCACGAATATCATGTAATCATGACTGAAGAACAGCATAAAATAGTTTGTTATGAATGAAAGTTATTTAACATTTGTACATTTTGAAATCTTAGTCACAAACTTACCTATTCGTCCGCTGTAGTAGGGATATCATCGATGATTAACTTCAAGTCCATGTAGTCGGGTTCAAGACAATTAGGGTTCTTTTTCGACACTTCTAGACCATTCATTAGATTAGGTAAAATTTTCATGTATGACACAATTCCTTGTCGAACCTTTCAGTCACGGTATGTCTTATCGATCGAATTGAACACCATCAAGATATGTGTTTAAATTATAGCATACCAAGCATCCGGTGTGCTTTGTTGGTAGGCAGGATTGGCATGAACACGTAGTCAACATCAGCTAGGGTGTGCAAAAAGGTGGGCTGTTACATTTTATAACCTCAATCATGTTAGACTCTGACATCAAAACATTTGGATCCTTCTAGAATGCATGATATATGTCTTTGAGCTTATTTTGGAACCAAGAGTTTGTCGTAGCTCTGTAAATTACTTTCTTGCCAACTTTTGCTACCTAGCAAATGTATTAAAAACATGCATCTATGTGTTGTTTCAACAAAATGGAAAGAAGTATGAAGTCAAATAGTTTGAACAAAAATGACTGTGACTAAAATCCAGTTTGACATGTGACATGTTTGTATAAATTGTGACTATCTTAACAACGTATGTGACCAATTCATATGATCTGTGACTGCGGATTGTAAGTTGTGTATGATGAACTGATAACCGTGACTCATTATTTGTGACAATTGCACATGTTCTATGACTGATTAACTATGATATGTGACTTAAATAAGTTTAAAAATATAATCATACATCGCTGCATAGAGACAACTCTGAATTGATAAGCTGGTAAATCAGGTCTTATGACATACTAGGAATGGCCAATAACAACACCTGGATTGATAAGATCGTTTTCCTCGCTAAAATCTTTGCTGTAACCGAAATTGAATATTAAGTTACTGTGTTACAATGAGTTTTCTAATAACATTCACACATAGATACAAAATGTACGTACCTATTTTTTGGTTTGTACCAACTCTGGAACCAACCCAGGAATGCCGATCTATTAACATCCTCAACATGGTTTTATAATTTTCAAGAATGACACTATTAGCATACTTGAACAACTTTCCTTCTCCAACAATGAATGGAGACTGCAATATCCTCACGGGCTTTGAAACCCGCTTTACTTGTAATTTAGAAGTTGGTTCAGCCGTAGGTGACTGTTGTAACATGTCGCATCTTAGTTTATGTGTAGCCATTAAATTCAACATCCAACAAATGATCTGTCTGTGACCTGTTTCATAAGTATGTGTGTGATCTGTGACCTATTGACAGTGAATATTTGTGACTATATGTAATATGTGACCAACAAGGTAAATGATATTGGATTTGTGATTACCTCTATACTAATATTTTTCGTTGCGTCACGACATCAGATATGATGGAATCTACCTGCTTTCGAATTTATTTGGAATTTAAAATATTAGGTTGTGGAGATCCGATATGGGAAACTAAAATCATCACTAGGGTCCATCTTACTCTTCCCTTTCATGTCAACATTTGGTTCTACATTTTTCACCTGTAAATTAAATTGGAAAATATTTGAAATGTCAAATGCAAATATGGTTGTTAAGCTAACATGAAAATATCGTGTACCTACCTCATCGATCTTATCAGACCCTCCAACAACGTGAGCTTCTGTATCTCCAACTCTATGATTACTTAATTTATCTTTGAACTGTCTTAAAATCTCGTTCATTGAATAAGAAATCATGTTCGACATAGATTCAGACAGAAATTGCATGTTTGTCCTAATCTCCATCAAGTCACTTTTTATTTTCCCTTGCATTTGGACAATATAACTCATCTACATTGTATGCTTAGCCTTCATAGATGACATCCGTAACTTAATCTCATCAAGCCGTATGTTCAAAACTTCATTATTTGACTTGAGTTCATATATTTGCATACTGAACTCTCTTCACAGCTCTTCAAAAACCTAAAAAGTGTAAAAATAAATCAGTTTGTAACCTAAAAATAGTGATATGTGACCAATTATAAACATACAATGCACACTAAAAACAAAACTGTATGACCGGTGACCTGAGGTAAATGACATGTGACCTGAATATATTGATCTTTAATTAATGATGGAAATATTATGCAAACTGAAAACACAACTGCATGACCCGTATAATGTGCTAAATGACATGTGACCTACATGAAATAACCTGCGACCTGCGATAGATGATATATCACTCGATGTGAGAACATAACATATGCATGTTAATATATGTGAGCTGAATGTAAGGATTGTATGGACCTCAATAAATACATCACCTTATTGTACCCTAGGTGAATGTGGTTCCTTTGGAGAATGAAGGTTAGTGACGGACCCTCATCAGTCGGGAATTTTCTGTGGAAAGATGTTTAAGAGAACGTGTTAGTGGAGGATCAACTAAATCGTCGTCATCGTCGGAGACATTAGCTTGCCTAATACTACTGTCTGTTAACATGAGCATTGATTATGATTTTTTGCATCTAATGGACCTGTCTTTCCACTCGTACCTGCACTGTTAGCTGACCTTTCCGTTCTATCCGTATTTCTATGGTCGTTGCGTGAAATATCTTGTTGAATTAGCTTATTGTACTGGACCCCATTCGTGTATGACATGACCATCTCAGTTTTCAAGGGGTCTAGGTCACAAATCTCAAACTGCAGTTCAATATAGAATACAAAAAAATGCAATCACTTCGCCTACTTAAGAGAATGGAAGAAGCCAATGAATAACAAGTATAATCGCATGGGCTAAACTTAACCACTTAAGAAAATGGAAGAAGCCAATGGATGGCAAGCATAATCGCATCGGCTAAATTTTACCACTTAAGAAAATGGAAGAAGCGAATGAATGATAAGTAATATCGCATCGGCTAAACTTAACCACTTAAGAAAATGGAAGAAGCCAATTGATGGCAAGTATAATCGCATCGGCTAAACTTAACCACTTAAGAAAATGGAAGAAGCTAATGAATGACAAGAAATATCTCATCGGCCTTATTTAACCACAATAAAATGGAAGAAGCCAATGGAGAACACGTAATATCGCATCGGCCTTAGGAGGAGCTTGCACCTCGACAAGGTTGTTTGATATGTACACTTTCTATTTCATCAAAGATGGCACCCGCACCGCCTCTGACTATGCATTTGTCCTTGGAGGTGACCCCCATGGAGGAGCTTGCACTTCAGCAAGGTTGTTTGATATGTGCACTTTCTATTTCATCAAAGATGGCACCAACACCACCTCTGACTGCACAGGTTTCCTTGGAGGTGACCCCCTTGGAGGAGCTTTCACCTCGACAAGGTTGTTTGATATGTACACTTTTTGTTTCGTCAAAGATGGCACCCGCATCTCCTCTAACGATGCAGGTGTCCTTGGAGGTGACCCTCGTGGAGGAGGTTGCACCTCGACAAGGTTGTTTGATATGTACACTTTCTATTTCATCAAAGATGGCACCCACACCACCTCTGACTACGTAGATGTCCTTGGAGGTGACCCCCGTCGAGGAAATTGCACCTCGACAAAGTTGTTTGATATGTGCACTTTCTATTTCATCAAATATGACACCCGCATCGCCTCTGACTACGCAGTTGTCCTTGGAGGTGACCCCCATGGAGGAGCTTGCACCTCGACAAGGTTGTTTGATATGTGCACTTTCTGTTTCATCAAAAAGGGCACCCGCACCGCCTTTGAGTATGCAGATATCCTTGGACGTGACCCATGTAGAGGAGATTGCACCTCGGCAAGGTTGATTGACAGTTCCATGTAAGAGCGAGGTGAAACGGAAATCATTTCATTTATTTGATTACAATATTTACAATGTTACAAGCTTTATACTGGTAGTACCTTCTTAGGTGCTCGATGTTCCAGGGGTGAGACATCACCTTTCCTTCTAGGTCCTTGACTGTGAAGTGCCAGGTCTGATATCCTTGACGATTTTGTACGAACCTTCCCAATTCGGCCACAAAGTCCATGTGCCAGGATCTTTGGTTGAAGGAAAAACTCTGTGGAGCACCAGGTCGCCAATGCGAAATACTCTCTTCTTTAGTTTGGCATTATAGTAACACATCATCCTACGTCGGTAGGAAGCGAGTCAGACTCGAGAGTCATCTCTCTTCTCTTCAAGAAAATCCAGATCGGACCTCCTCAAATCATCATTTGTTATTTCATTGAAGTGGATGCGATGAGAAGAAGGAACACCAACCTCTACAGGGCTCATAGCCTCGACTCCATAAGTCATGGAAAAGAGAGTTTCCCAGTGGCTATTTTACAGCTAGTTCTGATGGTCCACAGGACTTGGGAGAGCTTATCGACCCAATCTCCTTTGGAGGCGTCTAATTTCATTTTCATGGTGAGTTTGTTGGTCTTGTTAACCGTCTCGACCTGATCATTTGCCTGAGGATGATGAGGTAAAGAGAAGTGCTTCCTGATCTCAAGCTCATCGTATAATTCCTAGATCTTTTTGTTGTCGAACTGTTTGCCATTACCTAAGATCAGGGAATGAGGCATGTTGAACCGACATATGATGTTCTTCCAGAGGAATTTGGAAGTGTTTACTTCATAATCTTGGACAGAGGCTCTGCTTCTACCCATTTAGTGAATTAGTTAATAGCAACGATGATGAAGCGAGCATTTGCTCTCACTTTAGGCAGGGGGGCCAATGAAATCCATGCCCCATTTGGTAAATGGCCAGGGGCTAGACACAACAGTAAGTTCTTGGGATGGTTACCTCTGCACATTGGAGAAGCATTGGCACTTGTCGTATTTGCGCACGAATTCAATGGCATCCCTTTTCAAGGTCAGCCATAATACCCTTGCCGGAGTTTGTGTGCCAAGGCAGTCCATTGGAGTGATTTCCATAAACACCTTTATGTACTTCCCTTAGGATGTAATTCGCTTCTTCTCCCAATGTACACCTGAGGAGGTGAGAGAAAAAGCCAGGCTTATACATAATATCATCCTGGAGGACAAAGTGAGCAGCTCTCCTTCGAAGCCTTCGTGCTTCGGTTTCATCCTCCGAAAAGTTTGTTCTCTCAGGTAGGCCAAGCTAGGCAGCATCTAGGATGGAGTACTCTAAATCCATATCAATTATTTATCCTTTTGTAGAGGGTTCACCTACGTGCTCGATTGGTACTACTTTGAGCAACTCCGAATCTTTGCTACTGGCCAGTTTTGATAGAGCATCTGCATGGGAGTTCTCCTGGCGTGGCACCTGAATCAGCTTGAACATTTCAAAGCTGGGCAGGGAATCCGTGACCAGCTTCAGATAGGCTACCATATACTTGTCTCTAGCCACAAAGTTCCAATTTACCTGGTTCACCACCAACTGTGAATCACTACTGATAATCAATCTTTGTACTTGCAACTCCTTGGCTAACCAAAGTCCAGCTAGGAGAACCACATATTCATCCATGTTATTGGAAGCTTTGAATCCAAGCCTTATGGCACAATTAAGCTTATGCCCTTCTGGGCTCTCTAGGACAATACAAGCCCTAGAGCCCGTCTCTCCCGACAATCCATTAACAAAGAGATTCCAGGTGGGAGGTTCTGTTGGTCCCATGCTTACTTCAATATCAAGGGCCTTAGCAAACTTTGCAACAAAATCAGTCAGGGCTTGACCCTTGATTGCTATCTACGGTGTGTACATTATATCGAATTCACTGAGCTCAATAGGCCATTTCAGTAGCCTTCCTAAGGTGTTGGCTTCTGCAGGACTTGCCTCAGTGGGAAATTCGTCAAAACTTGAATGTTGTGGGCCTGGAAGTATGGCCTCAGTTTTAGGGAAGTGGTGACCAAAGCAAGAGCCAATATCTCCATGTCTGGGTAACGCACTTCAGTACGTAGTAATGCTCTACTTAAATAATAGATTGGCAATTGATGTGTTTCTTCTCCTCGCATGAGCACTGAGCTGATTGAGTCATCAGCTACTGCCAAGTATAACAACAAAGATTCTCCTTTCTTTGGCTTACTGAGAATGGGCGTTCGTCCCAAGTAGTTTTTCAACTCCTGAAACACCTCCTCACACTCTAAGGTCCATTGGAACTTCTTGCCTCCCTTGAGGATTTTGAAGAAAGGTAAGCAATTTTCAGTAGCCTTTGAGATGAAACGATTGAGTATGGCTACTCTACCAGCCAACCATTGCACTTCCTTAGGCTTTTGTGGCAACCTCATTTCGATTAGAGCTTTGATTTTCTCTGGGTTGGCTTCAATTCCCCTCTGATTTACAATGTAAACTAAGATTTTGCCTGAAGCCACGCCAAATGCACACTTAAGAGGGTTCAACCTCATATGGTACATTCTCAGTGTTTGAAAAGCTGACCCAAGCGTTTAATATGTTCTTCAGCTCGGAGGCTCTTCACAAGCATATCATCAACATAAACCTCCATTGTTTTGCTGAACTGATCAGTGAACATCTTGTTGACTAACCTTTGGTAGGTAGCTCCAACATTTTTCAGGCCGAAGGGCATCACCTTGTAACAATAAAGTCCCCTATCAGTAATGAAAGATGTGCTGTCCTCGTCGCTTGGGAACATAGGAATTTGATTGTAGCCTAAATAGCGTCCATGGAGCTTAGCAGTTCATGCCCAGCAGTTGAATCCACTAACTGGTCAATTCGTGGGAGTGGGAAGCTATCCTTTGGGCAGGCCTGATTAAGGTTAGAGAAATCAATGCATACCATCTATTTGTCATTGTGCTTCTTCACCAAAACGGGATTTGAAATTCACTTCGGATAGTTATCTTCACAAACGAAACCATTGTTGATGAGCTTCTCCACTTCTTCTTTTAGGGCCTCATACCTTTCAACATTCAAAACCTGTCTCTTCTGCCTGTGTGGAGTGCAGTTCGAATCGATTTGCAGGTGGTGGCAGCTGATTTTTGGGTCTATTTGAATCATGTCTCTGTGTCTCCATGCAAAGATATCCGCATTCTTTCGAATGAAGTCTTTCGGTACTTCCTTAGTCTCTTCTTCCAGTTCTTTCTCGACCTGCAGGACCTTCGATGTGTCCTGTGGGTCCACTGGGAAGGCTTTCAGCTCCTCCATTGGAGTGTTTGGGATTCTGATTCAATCACCCTGGGATCCAACTCTTCTAGGGATACTTTAGGTCTGGTTTCTGCCATGATAATGTCTAGCGTCGGAGGTAGCCCTTCTTCAGGGGCCTCTGACATTTCAGCATCCAGTACTATGTTGACTCGCGATTCATCCTTTCTTAAAGAGTTGAGATAGCACTCCCTGGATTCCATCTGATCACTCCGGACAGTGGCAATTCCACGTTCTGTGGGGAACTTCATGTAGTGGTGATGGATGAAAGTTACCGTCCATAACTCTTTTAGGGCTGGTCTCCTCAAAACTCTCTGATAAGAAGATCGACGGTCAACGACTAAAAATTTCATGAAGTGGTGTGCCACTTAGGACGGAGCCCCCATCTCGACAGCCAAAGTAATTTTACCTCTGAGAACGATGCTATCTCCGGTGAGCCCGTAGAGGGGCAAAATCATTGGTGTTAACTCATGATCTACTGCCATTTTATCAAAAGCCGTACCGAAAAGGATGTTGACTGAACTGCCATTATCCACTAGCATGCGTCTTAGTCCGTTGTGGGCCACCACGGCTCTGACTACTAGGGCGTTGCAATGTGGAAAGTCCACACCTGCCGTATCTTCATAGGTGAATGTAATAGGCTCCATAGTCCTACCACCTGCATATTGGCATACTATATAGCTGGCCATTTGTGGACTTCTCGCCTCTCTAGTATAATATTTCTTTGAGCATTTTTTGATTCACCTCCTACATGGGATCATCCAATAATGGTGTCAATTTCTCGGATGGGCTGCTGTTCGTTAGAAGCAGTTGAGTCCCTCCTGGGATGCTGTCCGCTCCGGGGCCTCTCCCTATCTTCGTTTCTATCATTACGGGAAGAATGTCGCCTCATCTCGCCTCTTCTTGAAGAATTCTTTTGTCCATTGCCCTGGTAGTGGTTATCCCTTTTGTTACGAGGGTTGCTTGCAGGCCGGTTCGCATTTCTACATTCGTTTGTGTCATGACCATAGTAGCGATAGAAAGCGCAATAAAGCTGCAGTTCTTCCTGGGACGTATCTCTAGGCCTACCACCACGTCCCCTATTTCTAGAGGTTGATGGTCATCCATGTTCCTAGCTGAGTTGCCAATGTTGGGTCCAACGTTTTCATAAGCTAAAGTAGACACTGCATTCAGTGTAGCAGTGGCCAGTGCTTGTCCCGAAGTAGGAGCCACAACGTGCCCGACCTGAATCCGTTGTTGGCTCACTATTTGGGAGGTAGGTCCTCTACCAATTTGCCTCTGAGGCAAAGGGATTCCATGGACGGCCCTGTTTCTATAGTCAATCATTTCCTCATTGACAATCTCAATCTTTATCATTTCTACCAACTCATCATATGTGAAAGGATTCTTGCTTTAGACATCCCTCCAGAACATGGTGTTCATGTTCAGACCTCCTTTCAGAGCTGAAAGGGCTTCCTTGTCTGTGACTTGTTGGCAATAAGTTATTTCGTCAGTGAAGCGAGCAAGGTAGCTCTTCAAGGTTTTCCCTGTTGCTTACATCATGTCTTGCAAGCGCTGTATTTGAGCTTCTTACTCTTTNCAGAGCTGAAAGGGCTTCCTTGTCTGTGACTTGTTGGCAATAAGTTATTTCGTCAGTGAAGCGAGCAAGGTAGCTCTTCAAGGTTTTCCCTGTTGCTTACATCATGTCTTGCAAGCGCTGTATTTGAGCTTCTTACTCTTTCCTTGAAATGTATTGGTTTAGAAACACCTTTTTCAGGTTTGGCCAGCTCCTTATCCTAAGTGGTGCCAATCTGCTATACCACACTTCAGTAGCTCTGTCAAGAGTTAGGTGGAACGCCATGCATTTCAAAGCTGGCGAGGCACCTCTAAGGCTCATTTGCGTTTTATACTTGTTGAGATACTTCTCCAAGTCGCCATTTCCTTTATATTTGGGAATCTTAGGATGGACAAATTTATGAGGTATCAGAAAGGTGTGAAGCTCCCTGGAGAAGGGCAGATTGTCATCATCATCATCATCAAGTTCATATGACCTGCATAGTTTGTCAGAATTGTTCCCATCTGCTGCGGGATGAGGTAGAAGCTGGACAGTTTCACCTCTGTTCCCCCAATCTACAATATTTCGCCTCTCTTGCCTAATTCTAGGCGAACAGGCCTGAACTTGTCTTTGTGCACACTCCTGTTGGCGGGCCGTTTGGTGCACGGGTTGGTTTCTATTTCTAGGTGCCCGTCCGATCCGATCAAAAATACTGGCAAACCTCTTGGGCTGCTCTTCATATTCCGGAGAGAGGTTGTCCTCTCCAGCATGGGCGTTGTCAGCTAAAGCGGTTGTGTAGTTGGAAGTGTTTATTCTCACTTCTTTTTCAATAGGGACTTCTCCCTGAGGACTCAAATGGGTTCTCCTGCTGATTGTTGAGGATTTTGTGGGGTTTGGAAACCACCTTGGTTCTGCACTTGCATGAGGAGTTCCTGCATGGTGTCGTTTTTAGCTGCAATGTTCCTCATGTTCGTGGCCATGCTAGCCACTTCAGTAGTTAGTTGGGCAGTTTTGTTGCCTCTACGATGCCGGTGATGGGGTCGCTTATGCATGACATTTCGAGAAATCTCTTCTTCAGAGATCTCCCTTGTTTTTCTTGGTTAACCCCTTCGTCACTAGAACTTATGGTTCGATGTAAGGGGCCTCTCCTTAGTAGTAGAGCTTGATGTATGGCTGATCCTTTTTTCAAGAACTGATCCTTTTTCAAGGGAGAATATCAACCAGATACTCGAACAAGCTTTTTAGTAGGAAGACTCGTGGTTTAAGTAAGCTTCCCACAGATGGCGTCAATCTATTGACATCAAAAAATGGCTCCGACACGTGGCCAACATGATAAGTTTTCGAGTCAGCTCTTCCCTGCTCACGTACCACGCCATTAGTTACCCATCTGTTGACCTCAAAAAATGGCTCCAACAAGTGGCCAACAGGATAAGTCTTCGAGTCAGCTCTTCCCTACATACGTAGCACGTCGTTAGTCACACTGGCCTTTCCTAGAGGGGGTTGGGAGCGTCCGTAGGCACTTCGACGATCAAGTCAGTTCATGGTTCAACCGAAAATGGTTCGCTGGCGGTGGAACACTAGTCGATAAATGGATGGTGTAAAGTATAATGATAAAGTGCTATTGAAAGGAGAGAATGATACTTAAGTTTGCAATGTAATAGGAGAAAATGGATTCGAATCCTTCTTCTGGCACAAGGAGGGATATTTATACTAAGGATAGGAAGATGAGAGCCGTTGGATGAGGAGACACGTGTTATCAGATCCTCAAGGCTTGTCCCATCATAAGTGTCAATCCGTCCCTCCATATGTTAGCTGGTATTGAATGTCTCTGACAAAGGCAGCTGAATCGAACGTTTGAATCCTGCCATACGTCCCATCAATCAGTCAGGGATTTGACATTGGAAAGATCCTTTCTACAAGAGATCTTTGCTGGGGCAAGACGGGGTGGGGCGAGGCAAGGCAGGTGCAACGTTGTAGAAGCGGAGTGCGGGCCTTTGCATCCGCAGTGGCTTGCAGATGAATTCGGCTCTTCTGTTGGGCATGCGTTCAATTCTTCCCTTATGTAACCACTTCGGCTTATGCAATCAGCTCGTCCCATGCGCTATCACCTCGACCACCACGTGGCGTGGTATGGGCCACCTCTGCTGATATGTGGCGAATGAGGTGACGGGTCTGACACAGGCCCGTTACACATTCTATGATATAGAAAAGTGATTGATAGTATAAAATTGAAATTGAAATCTGAATTTGAAATAAAAGTTTTAGGACAATAAAAAAGAATTTTGGTGTGGAAATTAAAATATATAGGAAAAACTGCATTCTTTATTTGAGTTAATTTTAACATTTTACCAAGGTTTTGGAAAAGTTTTCTATGAATGATACGAAGCCCAGTACTGTCTTTAGCTAACCATTTCAAACCTTCAAGTAAAAAATACCTAAAACTGATGAAGAAGTTGATCGGATATGTAAATTATCATATGCTAATACTGTTGTCTCTATTATGTATCATATGATTTGTGCAAGACTAGATTTGGTACTTTGTATCGGATAAGGTTTATGACAAGGGTTGCTATGAGATTGACGCTCAGATATTTGAACGGTGCATTTGAATTGGGCTTATGATATAATTCAACAATAACAAACCAAGATGTGGATAAATTGGTTTTTGAAACTTTTTTTTTTTTTTTTTTAAAATTTTAATCTCAAATTAAGCATGTTCAAAACATTTATATCAATCAAAAAATAATTGTAAGCAAAATAAAGATAAATGAAATAGTAGAAAAAATAGCAAACATTGTATTTATGGAGGTTCGATCCAAACCTATAATATATGTCTTCTTTTATTAGGTTCTCAAACACGAACAAGGACTTTCATTATATTGATTGAATTATGGTGCAATCAAAGCTTTTACAAAGCTTCCACTTACTTACATACAAGAAGCATTAACCTTATAAAATATCGAGTTTTTAAGAGACCTCGATATGATCCAACTGTTTGATGAAAATAGTTTTATAATCAAACTTCACTCTTAATAATTAATGAAAATAAATTAAGCATCAAGATAGATTAACACTTTAATAAATAGCAATAATTGATAGCTCAAATGTTAAGTGAAAAGCTTCGATGAAGATGATGTTTTAAAATTTTGATTCAATCAACAAAAATTTCCAAGATGAAGACGTAGAAAAAATATTGGCAATGTAAATTTAAAGATGGGCTCAAAACATTTCTCACGAGAATCTAGTTTTAAAGATCTTTACTGTTTGCAAAAGATCAGAATCAATTTATAGAAAATAGTTTGCAAAACTTTCTAGCAATTCGAAAGAGGGTTCAATCAATTGGTGTAAGTTTGAATGTGCCAAAAATGTAGACGTTGCAAAGTATAGGCTCAAAAGTCAGAACGTTAAAATTTTAAAGAGCACTTCTTTACTGCCAGGGTCGGGTTCACAGACCCCTACCAGGTTTAGACAGATGGTGGGCCACAATTCTTTTTTTTTTTTATTTTAATACATTAGGTGGGGCCCGCGCTACAGTGAGGTGACCTGTAAAACACCTGTGAAGGAAAGCCTGGTAAAGAAGCAAAAATCAATTTTAAATAGTTGGAGTTCAGTTGACTTATCTATCAATTAGTTGACCGTTCTGTCAAACGATCTTTCGATTTGGCTTGATTGAATCAATTTGAAAAACTTGAATTTTTTGGAACAATTTTTTTCAAAGGTAAATGATATTGTAGATATATGATATAAGTTCAAATATCCTTTATATCAAATGTTGATTTTCAAAAAGATAAATGATGAAAATCAAACTCAACTTGATCAAAATATTTTATGAAAGTAACATCAAAATAATTTAGTGTGCAAAATAGTTTTCGAGCTTTTATCATTGATTGCTAAAGATCGAAGAATTAATACCTTCACATTTGGTCGAAATGTCTAGTCTTTTATATTTTTTACATTTGGCTCATAAGCTCTCTTCTTGAAATATTTTGTCTTGAATGGTTGGAAATTGTGATCTCGATCTTGACCCTCTTTGTAGAGTCCGATTTGTAATGAAAGTCTTGATCTTGATTTTTTTGACGATGATTGATTTATCATTGAATGATTTGAAGATTATAATCGCTTTAAGTCAATTGTTAGCAAACAATATTAAATTGTTTTTTATGGTCAAAACTTTAAGGTAAAGTCAAGTATAGGTCAACAATTTCCTTCTTTTTTATTTTAACAAACAATATGATTTGCAAAGTCAGATCAATAATTGATAAGGAATAAAATACTCAAAATTTTGACATATATTCCCCTATCTTTTACAAACTATTATTTATTTTGCCTAAAAAAAAAAAAAAAACCAATATCAGGATTTTAATGTATAATCTTGCAATCATTGCATTATCAATTTAAAGCATATCCTATATCATTGTAGATCACCCATTTTCTCATTTTTGGCATAAGCAAAAAAGGTGAAGCACCCTAGAGCAAGGATTCGACATTAATAATAAAAAAAATGACAGAACCATATAGAAGAATAATATTCCTACTCAATTAAACACATTATTTTGGAAGAATGTATTTTGGAATAGTAGATTGATGGAGAATGTGCGGTTGAAAAAGAATGAAAAGTTATTGATGTGATGAAAAATATTATTTTATTGAAAAATGTGTGGTTGAAAATGAGTAGAATAATGAGAATGAAAATTTTAATTTGGCTCAAACAT
>CAIGRR010052206.1:0-19643 GCA_903798365.1 Fraxinus sp. 1973-6204
CGTTAACTATCAAATCAACCAACATTTTTTACTTTCCCTCTCACAGGTGGAGTCCACAAGTTGACTATAACGGCCAGAATTTTGATTAAAATCTCTCCCAAACAAGGGATTAAGAATCACTTAACTTTGAGTGGAAAGTGTATTTAGATCACTCGTTTTCAATTTGGTGTATTCAATTAGGATTAAATCATAATTCATGTGTACAGAACAAATTTTGACAAAAGTTTTACGCCCACTCACATGTATGGGGCCCACAGGAATAAAAAATGAGAAAAAAAAAAAAAAAACCTCATCTCCTCTACATTGTGAGAATCTGATTTTCTTCTGTGAACTATGCTTCTGTATGTGAAGCACGATTCATTCAATTAACTCAATTTTGATTTACTTGCAAATCTAGTCACTTTGTCAACTAATGCCAATTTAACTAATTAAATATGTTGATATTGACGGTAAAAATAATAAATAGCTATAAAAAGTTCCTACTATTAACAAGGTTGGAAAAACCGTGCAGCAACATCATGTTGAAGTCTTGGATGCTAGTAGAAGAGGAGACATTGTCATATAGATGACAAGCGTACAGAATCAAAGACAAGTAATACAATGATAGATCGAGTATTGTCCAACAAAAATTGTCTATTTTGCCACGAATTCAAATGTGTCATGTTCTAATGAGGGGAGCCAAAATTTTGAGTTTGATTTGATTTTAATTAAAAACTACTAAACTTGTTACCTAAAGCTAGATTATACTTTCAATCTTCGAGAAAATTGTATTTTATAAAAATGTCAAGACACCAACTCCGTCTATAAATTTCACTTCAATTCTCAATTTCTTGCATTAAACCAATACAACTTTGAGATGATGATTAGTTTTCCTACCTTTCTTAACATTCTCTCTCGAATAAAGTTAAAGTTAATTTCACAACTTCCTAATTCAAAATCACACAAGGCATAGAATAATGATATTTAGCCCACATTAGTTTATGTGGTGTTAGGTTAAACGAAATATGGAATTAAATGACTTATTTAATTGTATTTATCATATAATGCTACATGAACACTACATAAATTGACGTTATAACCACAATATAACAAATGGTATTACTCTAAAGCATAAAGGGGATATGTTTATCCCCTATTAGACCTTAGATTGATTTTTAACTAGTTCACAACCTATTTGCATTCTCTTGAAACAAAAATAAGACAACAAATCATCCCAGCTATTGCTCATTAAAAAGAATCAACAAAAAAACAAAAAAAAATTTAATTGAAATCTAAATGGGATTTAAATACAGTTTATATCGTCATTATAAAATAATAAATTAACCTAGAATGATTTAATTATGTAAATATAAAATATGTGAAAAAGCCATCACCTGCCATTTAAGAGTTCATGAAAGATTTATGCTCTATCGTTACGTAATCTATTTTCTGACAAAGTAACATTATTCTTCGCCCAATTCCGAAATTCAAGCAAAGCCTTCAATTTTCTTGAAAATTAGGTTAGATGAGACGTGTCATTTCAACTTTAAGGGTGTGTTTTTTTTTTTTTTTTTTGATAACCGTGAATGTCCGAGTCAGCTTGCGCGCACTTCGACTAATCTCAAGTTTACAGCCGTTTCTCACCTCAGTGGTCTTGAGGGGACTCGAACTGGTGACCATTGGAGAGCAAACCCAAGACCTGACCAATTGAGCTACCCCTCAAGGTTAAACATTAAGGGTGTGTTTGAGCTGCATTATTTTGAAAGAATATATTTTGGAATAATAGATTGATGGAGAATGTGTGGTTGAAAAAAAAAGGAAAAATTATTGATGTGATGGAAAATATTATTTTATTGAAAAATGTATAGTTAAAAATGAGTAGAAGAATAAAAATGAGAATTTTAATGTGAATCAATCATGATTGGAATAGCAGATTGATGAAGAATGTGTGATTGAAAAAAAAAAGGAAAAATTATTGATGTTATGAAAAATATTATTTTATTGAAGAATGTGTGGTTGAAAATGAGTAGAAGAATAAAAATGAGAATTTTAATGTGAATCAATCATGGGCTAAATTTGGATATTTGAGACACGTTTTTCCAATTTCAGAATCGCACGGACAAATGAAAAGTCGCACTTGCTGAATGCGAGAAGTAAAAACCCCTACTTGGGAGAGGTGCCAAGTGAACCAGACGCACTGACATTTTTCTGCTCCAAAGCTCCATTGAAGGTCTATACATATAACTGCATTCACGTAATAATTTATTTCTATATCTTGTGTACTGTTGGAAGCTAAATTCACGGCTATGAATTCTTATTCGTATTTTGTTTTTATGTATAGATAGGCGAAATGTCGAAAAGGGGAAAGAAGAGGAACGACGAGGAGGCACTTTCCGAAGGCGACGAGCCTCCAAAGAAGTCATCTAAGCCCTCAGCCGCTGCGGTCGATAACGATTCTGAAGAATCTGACAATATAGTCGTCTGCGAGGTATAAATGCTTGTTCTGTGTGATTCTTTGTGTAAATATTGTATTTCTAGGGTTTTTATGTACTTTTTGTTCGTTTGAAATTACAGCTTTCCAAGAATCGAAAAGTGTCTGTGAGAAATTGGAACGGGAAGGTTGTGGTGGATATTAGAGAGTTCTATTCTAAAGACGGCAAGGAAATGCCTGGGAAAAAAGGTTTCTTTTTTCTCCTCCTTTAATAAACAAGTAAATAAAACCTTGATTAACTATATCTTGTGTTATTTCTCTGATTTTTTTGGTTTGATCTGTTGTCAAATTCTTTTCACAAGAGTAGTTGAATGTGTTGATTGAGTATCTGGATTTTATTTTTTTCCTCTCAAAATAAGAAGATAGACCGTTTCATCATCATCACCATTACTGTTGTCTATCATATTTCAATTGTTATTATAATTTATAGATTTGTTTGGTTCATTGTGTGGTGAAGGTTTTTCCCAATAATGTTAGACACAAATTAGAATGTTGGATCGAATTTGAAAATATATCGATTTTCTTGAGAACAAATGGTGCTTTTCGGTGTCTACCAGTCAAAAAAGGGAACTTGTAAAGTAAGAACATAGAAAGAACAATCTTGTGAATTTATAAAACGTGCTAATGTAGGTTGGAAAAAAAGTTCCTTTTACTCATAACTATCAAGCATGAAATGAAACACCGTGTTTGGTCCTCAACAATTTGATACCCATAAGCATTATGTACAGAAAAATGAGAATTCAACTTCTTAAATGCTTTTGATAGACAATTATGTGCATTAGTATAAACATTAAGTAAACATATGGCAGTTTCCAATATTTGAGTCGTCATCACCACTTGAAACATGGTTACATCTTTTCTACTGAATAATTTGATACAAGACTACAAGTTTTGTAAGCTGAGGGAACCCTTAGAGAATGGTGGAAGAATGGGCGAGGCTACCCTTATTATTGTGGAATTGGGGCCTCGGAACTAGATTTCGCCATTATCTTTAAATTTGAACCAGTGATTCTTAACTGCTGCTATTATTTCAATATCTGTATGACTATTGCCTGGTCACAACTGGAGTTGCACTTTTAAGTTTGTTGTCATTTATTACAATTACTAAAATCAAATTAATATCTTATGACCATTAATGGAGGCAAATTCATGATACTTTTGGCACTTTGTTCAGGTATTTCCCTAACCATGGATCAGGTATGCTCCAGTCACGATTCTCCTACCCCCCCCCCCCCCACCCCACAACAAAGAAAAAAGTACATTTTCTCTAATTTTAATATCTAAGTTTACAATGCCTCTTTATTTATCTTTCATTTGCAGTGGAAGATACTTAGAGATCACGTGGACGAAATTGACCAGGAGGTTGCTGATAATTAAAAAGCTGTTGGGAGTCTGGCTTTATGTTTTTGGTATTAGCAAGGAAACAATCAAGAAAGCTCAATTAGAACGATGTAACTAATGGAAAAGTCTCAATGATCCTATGTTGTCAATTATCTTCTCATGTTCTTTAACTATATTTAGGAAAGTAGTTTAGGGCTTGCAGGTTTATGCACCTGGGCCCGTACTCATACTTTTATGGTTGATATCAGTTGGAATACAGTTAATTATTATGAATGCTTTAACTGTTTTGCTCTAGATACTTGAATTCTCATTGTGATGTACCTTGACTGCACAGCAATTGGATGTTTCTAACATATACAGATTCGAGCTTGACGACCCACTGATTACCCATCTGCGTTGATTATGGATTAATGCCATTTCATGCTGAAAAGTAGAATGATGAATCCCTTTTGGAAGAGAAGTGTTCCTGTGACTCTTGCTGATTTCTGAATCAATGTGATATGTAACCTGTGCGCTGTTCTAATTGCTATGGTTCGACTCATCGGTCTTCAAGGGGTAAATATGTTTCCATGTTTTCCGTATGGCTGGTTTTCCTAATCACTTTTTGGCCTTGGTAATTTGATTTCTGGAAGAAATGTTAAGCTATCAAATTGGATGAAAGCTTCACTTTTCAGAAAGTGTTGAGTTATTAAATTTTACAAGGTAAGGAGTGAAAATCTGTGCAGTGCAACTTTTCTCATCCAATTTTATTATCGAGGCAAACAATGTGTGACTGTCTAGTTAGGCAGAATTCTAAAATGATGCTTTCCTCTCGTGAAGTAATTCTACCAGTACAGCTCTAACTATGCATATTATGGATAGACAATTTAATAAAACAAGAGGGCATCATATTCTGGTAAAATATTTTGATCCATGTGTTCAAGAAACCATGTGAACATTATGGTTTCTTGAACAAGAAACCAAACCCGATTGCCGTGCTTACTCACTAACTCGGTTTATTTGACTTAGGCACCAACGGCGATATCCTTGCGTCAAGCTGACGGACTAATAAGAATTTAAGAAGGCCTATGGTTGTACAACCGATTCTAGTAATATAACAGACTTGCACTAGGAGAGAGTAAGAGATTGAGCATGATCCAGTAAAACCTTAAACATCAAGTACATGCACATGCTTAGTACGCATCATTAAAAAGTACTAGGTTGGCTGAACCCTAGACATATGCTCGGTCCCTTTTACTCATCCATTCCTCAAAAGCTTATGCATCATAGGGAATGCTGAGAATGCCTTCGTTGCAGAATCCATATTCCTCGGCTAATCTACACAGCAACTCCAAGAATTCTGCATCATATAAAGCTGTTGTATGCACCATAAAACGTTTCGTTTTATCATTTACTCCAACTGCAACTGGAAGATAGCCCCTTGGCGCCATTGAAGGTCCTCTCAAGCGATTCACACTGCAAACACTCACAAATCTGCTCATCTCACTCCCATAGCTTGTAAGAACGCCCAGGTTTGTGTCTCATTCGCACTGTGCTTCTGTTTGATATTGATTTAACAGTATTTTGGCTGGCACATATGATAGCAACGTGAAGTTTCCACCCCTATTGCGTTTATGAGTACACTGAGCACCCTCAAATTACAAGTCACTTTTAAGAGTGCATTCTATTAAAGTGCTTGGAACATAGAAATCGAAAGCACACATTCTCCCGCAAAACTCTCATTTTAGACTCACTAGAAGGCTCCGCCGGTTCACTCAATTGTTAAGCACGTATTCAGACCTCATAACAAAGTTTCAAAAGATTCGTTTGTGATACAATTATTGTAGCAATCACGAGGCAGGTACAATTCAATGTTGATAAATCAGGAAATAAATTATAATATTCTGGAAATTTTGATCAATTTCACTGTGTTTCAAGGGAAATGAATCATGCTATTTGTACATAATTCCTTGACAACTTTTTTGACAAAACGTTACTTGGGTGCCCCCTATTGGGGGGCGCCTGCCAAGTGGCGTTTTGTCAAAAAAATTGTCAAGGAATTATGTACAAGTAGAATTATTGGATCTTGTGTGGGTCATTTCTCATGTTCACACGAACTCCACGTACGGAAATCTAACTTTTACTGATTTGGATACTTTTGTACTGTATAAAATTGATCTGGTATTTTATGCTCTTCTTGTCTGAAAGATGATCACAGTCAGAGTCACAGTCAATGAAAGCAACTTTAGAGGAAAATCAATTATATAATTCTCCATTTAATCAACAACTGAGCGTTCCAAAAAAGAATTTAAGATAGATCTATACATCATATTCCTAGTCTGAACAGTAAATAAAATCCAGAAGGTATCATCCATGAAGTCCATAAACTTCACGGACAAGTGTTGCCTGAAATAAATTTCCGTTCTCATTTTTTATTTTACATGGTTATATCATGTGCCACCAGTCGTAGCTGCCATGACTAAAATTTTGTGCATATTCGATGTGTCATGGAAGAATATATGACTGCATTTATAAATTAACGAACAACTCAATTTTATGCTTAAAAGCAAGTACGTACATGTTTGGCGTAAGTCTGATCCTGCCATTGAGCAGTAGAAGAAAATGTTAGTCTCATCATGCTTTGCTGGAATAGAAAATCAATTCTGACATTGGAAAAAGGACTAAAAATACTAATGAATAACAATACAATTCTTTACTACGCAGAATTTTGTAAATTATAATACCTCCTACATGACAATTGCACTATGCAGCAGGGACGCTGAGGGAACCGATTCCTAGCACTCTAGATAGTGTCTGCATCACCGGGAGATTCAAGTATCAGGAAATGCTATAATGTCAGTAACTTCAACAGCATATGATAATCGATAACTGTACCTCGCCAATTCGAGCATTAATTTTCAGAGGTACAAAATCATCAGCTCTTGTCACACCTACATTTACAATTGCAGTAGCAGCACCAGCCTCATGAGCCGCTCTGCATGAATCAATTTTAATTATTAATGTTCTTAAACACCATAAAATTCAATTGCAAAAATTATACCCAGTTCAACCAACCCAATTCAAATTTACAGGACAAAGTTATTAAATCATCAAATGCCTTCATCTACCACATAAGGATCATACACAAATCCTCTCCAAAGAAACACGACCGTTTAGCAGTTTTAGTATATGAAGTTAACCATCTTTGTTCAAGTATATTAAGGTAATCATTTTTGTAGTAATTATGGTAAAATATTTTAATTTCACTGTCTAAAACATGAGTGCATCACATATATCAACTAAGGCACTCACAGATGCCTGGGCAGCATGTTCTACCATTAGCAAACTGAAAATTAAAACAAATTACTAGTAGTTTTAGGAAACTCTTTCACTCACTCAACTCACTCACAGATAAACATGCTCCATCTAGTTTAAAAGATCACCAACTCACACAGATAAACATGCCCCATCTAGTTTAAAAGATCACCAGTTGGTCAGAGGTTCTGGTTCAGTCATCCTCGTATTCTTTTGTCAACAAAAGGAGAAAAGTTGACACGTAGTCCAGTGTCTTCTTTAAGTTTTTATGTTAAACACAATAGAAAATAATGGCAGATTAATATATGCTAGAAACTAAAATTGCCTCAATATAAATGAGCAATTTGAATGCACCTGACTAGTCGGAAAGCAGACATGGTCATCAAAGAAGAACCAAGGACAAGGAAAGCATCACATTCCTTCACAGCTTCCATTGCTCTATCAGCTCTATCCTTGGGGACATTATCGCCAAAGAAGACAACCTGCAAAGGTATAAAATACATCAGACCAAGTGACTAATATAAATGCAACCAGATTTTAAATCTAGCCAAAATCACTCAATATATTGATATTGGACAGACGCTCCTCTACCTATATGTGTAAATAACATGAAATCCCGAAAAATCAGGCAAGATATCAGAAATATTGGTGAGATTTTGGTGCCAAATACCATTCTTAACAGACTAATTCTCTCGCTCCTGTCACGAAAAATTAGTAACTTTCCAAAAAGGAGACCATTAATATTTGTTCTCGTAGTGACCGATGTGAATATGGCCTAACAGCGATATTCCACTTAGGCTTTTTGCAAAGCCAAACCCTATTTTTATTTAAATAACATTCTATCAAAGTTAATACTCATAAAAATTAACTATATAGCCTTGTTTTTAACCGGCAAATATTCAAAAGACCGACCTCAACTAACTGGAATGCAAAATAGTCTGGTGTAACCCCACAAATCAAAGAATTTGATAATCAGATACTAAGTGAAAGTATAAATATAAAAATGAATCCATTGATTAGAATGATCGTGACTGCGAAACGAGAATTATGGATTATCTTGCCAATCAACTTCATGTCAGTTAAAGAATGATGAAAATGGTCAATATTTATAGCAACATATTTGATGAGAGATGAAGAATATCTATATAATCCTATAGTACCTCTGTAAATTGTTAAAAGTCGAAGGAAGAAGCCAAAACATGTCAACAGTAAACATTGAATACGCATTTGAGTTTGCACCAATTTATATGAATGGATTATAATCACTATTCTACAAGGAAACATACATTCTCCAAGAAGCATGCATAAGGCAACATCTGAAACGGATCAAATTTGCTTACATCAGGTTTCAGTATTCCTTCGCATCTCTCACAATTAGGAATATAGAACTCCTCCTCCCAGAATTTCTCATCGATTTCAATATCTCCATCAGGCCTTTGCTTCATTCCAAAGCTCTTGTCAGAGCGACTATCGTAATCTAAACTTTCAATTGCTTCAGCCCACTGCAAAACACAAAAGGCGTGAGCTTGAATCCATTCTATCATAGAAAATGAGATAACAATAGTTACAAGATATGGTACTTGAGAACCTATAAGTTGGACCTAACATCACAAATATAGAGCTCAATGACAAATCTTTTAAATGGGATCTTTAGATTCTGAGATTTCATTTGGAAGAAGATTGAGCTATTATTTTTTTCCCATGATACCAAGAGGCAAACCTAATTAACAAACATTAGGCATTGAATCATGGAAATTATTTTTCACTTTATTTCATATTTATTTACTAGGCTATATAGTGGTATTCTGATGAAGATAACTTCTTCAAACAAACTGATGAAATGGGCTAAGAAAGAAAAAAAGGGTTAATAAATGTTCTTATTGAGCAAAGCTGTTCTCTAAAACACAGTTGCTAGTAATCAAAGTAAAACAAATACTCTAGACCTTACTAAAAAATCCAAGATTCCATGTAAAAGTGTGCAACTTTAACATATAAGGCCTCAAATCTCCACTGACATAAAAGATAAACCTTTTCTTTTTGTCCTTCACGCAATAGCTAATACAACTAATATATTTGAAACACCAAGCAGAAAGAGTGAAGTCATTTACAGTCAGAAAAAAAGAGGCATAGTCACTACCTTGGCTGATGAAGAAAAAGCGACCTTAAGGAAGGTAGAAGTTCAGCAGCATATAGATGGGATTTTAATTCCTACTGTATGAGTTTGAGACAGGCAATTGTATCCCCTTCTATATTCCTCTCTTATTTTTTTTATAACATAAATGATGAGTCCAGATGGTATTTTTCTCCAGATCTCCAAATTATATTAATGAAAATATCTTTTAATATGCCTAAATACATCATTTACTGGTTTTAACAACTAAAGGTGAGATATTAATTCGATCTTAGGACATTTGTGATTCAGTGACAGACATTGCATGCTTGGTTGGTTACTTGTCATAAGCAAATGTGAATTGAAGGCATTTCCTCTGATTGGTATCAGATCTGATTTCATATATTTACAAACAAAATCGATGCATAGAGCAATAGAGAAACAACAGATATCTCTCTATGAACCCCCAATTATCACCTCTATTGGGAAGGATAAAAACTGAAGAAAGAGATAACTTAACATATGGATGTTTCTTGACAGAAATCCTGGTGGAAACAAGCAATGACAATAAAATCTCTCAATTTCTACAGATCCTTTTAATCGATCTTCTCTGATGCAAAAACCATAAATCACAACAACTAATTTACCTCCTATATACTTTCTTGACCTTACTTACTTGGAGATTAAAATTTATTCAAATGAAATTAGAAATTAAACAAAATCCTAGAATTTCCCCCATAGTTTTATGGAAAGAAATCCATGCACATTGCAAGATCTGGTGAGGAGGATGTAATCTTTTACTAAAGCTGTAGTATAAATCCAATAAAATTATTAAATCAGCATCCTCATGAAACTCAAAAAGATAACTTTCAACCAAAATGACAAAAAAAAATGTAAAATAGGACTTGAATTTCAGACAAACAAAAGAACTTGACAGAATTACTACTGTGAAACAATAACTCATAACCTTTGGATTATGAGCCTTCACTAGGTCTTGAAATGAATTTCGAGGAAGAGAAAAACCGCAATCTGTACAGGCAACAATATATACAGTCCCGTGTAACTCAATTGGGTTGCTGCCAGCACGATGGTGCAGCCTGTAAAAGAAAATGTTATTCTAGATTCTAGTACAGACAGATTAGGACTATTTCACAAAACAAAATTTATGAATTTAAGGGCCGTTCACCTGTCCACATTTTGTGTAATCGTAATATTTATGCGGCCTGTTTTTTCAAGAGATGCTACTGCAATATGACCAGTCCCTGGTTGTGCGGCAGTAAAACGTCTCCATCCAGCATAGCTCCTTGCCCAATACCGTCGCCGTGCCCGAGTGGAACGCATAAATTGCTGCACATTGATAATAGTGCACGTGCAAATTATAAATTTGAATTATCAACAAGAAAACAATTTCAGGTACAAAAAAGAAAATATTAAGTTCTATTAACGGGGTCTCTCTTTCAACCTCATAGTTGATGAATGATAAACACAGTCCCTTTAGATTCAATTCCAACACCATTCAGGTGTTTGAATGAGATGGTATCACTGAACAAAGAAGCAACTTTTCATTCAATGCATTGTGTTAATGAAATTCAGGCCCATGCACACACAAGACTTGTGTATGATACTCCAGGAACGGACAATATGCCATCATTGATGACAACCCACACTACTAAATGAATAAACTTAACCAACATAAAATCAAACTTCTTGACTTCTGAAAAAGAAACATCAGATATTTTAAATTGCTATTTTCCAGCATCGAAATTGAAAGACAGCATACATAAATGACTTCTCAATCTGTCACTTCTATACTTTAACAATTGATGCAGCCTACAGACGGTTATTCAACTCTCTCACGAGCATCTTCAAAGTTTCTTATAACATGATTAAGCGGTCAAATTTGTTGCCTACATCATTCTTTTTTTGAGGTGAAGTCTGCATGGGAGTTAAATGTATCTGAGACTTCTTTCTTTAGTCCAATACTCATGTTCCATTAAAGTACACAGGCCTTTTTATGGCTTAGGGGACTGAATTCACAAAAGCTTCATTGTTCCATTTTTTCCACAAAAGAACCCAAATCATGTCACTCAATTAAATTGTTGTATATAGTGAACTAATTCTCATATATCTTCTACTACGGTGGGTGTCTTCCCAACTCTCATTCTAAAGGGAAGGAGATTGGGGGAAAGCACTGACGAGAATGAAAGATCAAAATGAAGAAAGAAATTATTACAGTGCACGCCTTCTGATCACCTGATGAGTAATTGGTTTGAAACCAGTACTGTAAGCTCCATTTGGGCTGCCAAGATGAGAAACAGATTAAGAACATCAATGAATTACCCTTCTAAATTCTGTGAATTTTTTTTTTTTTTTTTATCAAAACCATGATAAAATTACAATTACCATGTTATGATCCACATTCAAGTAACAATTCTTGAACAAGTGCGTGTAAGCCAACTTAGCCAAGAACAGTAAGTTACCATATATTAGGCAATGGAAATAGACTCGACAGCTACTTTAAAGCTAATATCATTTAATAAGCAAAAAACTTCTGAAATGACTGCAAGAATCCTTAATAATTGAGAAGTAGGTTTAAGAGTTAGACCAAAAAGCAAGACAAGGAGAACTTTCTATACTTCATAAAATTTGGATTACAGATGTTCATAAAGCTATGGAAGTGGATGACATTCAACTATGTTTGTGTGATAGAAAACCGACAAAACAACCACTCCAAAATTATTCACACTTTCTGTGAGGTTCATGTTAAAGAAGACAGAGCAACATCATGAAGGTGAAATTGCTGCATTCTTTCTAAGCCTACGTATATTCTTTTAAGTTGAGAAAAGTAACCTTCTATAATCAGGAATTCCACTTTCTGTGCTAATCCCAGCTCCAGTCAAAACAACAAGCTTTGAACTGCAAAATGATTCAACAAAAATGGGTCAGAGATTTGTAGAACATCCCATGACCATTTTTCAATAGCAAGATAAAGAAAATTAAGCATAATAATTACATGACCAAATTGAGGCCACAAATCTAGTCCGAGTTTCACAACCTGACTTATCAGCATGTAACTTTTAGGTGTATAGATCATTAAGACATGAAGAACATAGAGCGTTTGATAAG
Organism: Fraxinus sp. 1973-6204; assembly: GCA_903798365.1. NCBI lineage: Eukaryota > Viridiplantae > Streptophyta > Magnoliopsida > Lamiales > Oleaceae > Fraxinus > Fraxinus sp. 1973-6204. The sequence goes on from CAIGRR010052206.1 coordinate 12,342, forward strand.
GGAAAAACAAACTTAGCTAGGCAGATTGGCATATGTCAAATCTTCACACAACCAATCAAGTAACTGCAAATGAAATGTCATTCTGGACCTTGATTCAAAGCAATAGGTTTGTTGCAGACTCATTCATCTTCAACCGTTAGATCAATCAATCTTTTGAGAATTCAGAAAACAAGAGAAATCACAAGATGATTTAACATATCACCTCTAATCCAACAATTAGCACACAACATAGTCAAAGAGATTTGTAGAACATCCCATGACCATTTTTCAATAGCAAGATAAAGAAAATTAAGCATAATAATTACATGACCAAATTGAGGCCACAAATCTAGTCCGAGTTTCACAACTTGACATATCAGCACGTAACTTTTAGGTGTATAGATCATTAAGACATGAAGAACATAGAGCGTTTGATAAGGGAAAAACAAACTTAGCTAGGCAGATTGGCATATGTCAAATCTTCACACAACCAGTCAAGTAACTGCAAATGAAATGTCATTCTGGACCTTGACTCAAAGCAACAGGTTTGTTGCAGACTCATTCATCTTCAACCGTTAGATCAATCAATCTTTTGAGAATTCAGAAAACAAGAGAAATCACAAGATGATTTAACATATCACCTCTAATCCAACAATTAGCACACAACATAGTCAACACTCTTTACATGCTATATATCCACAAGATCTTCCACTGACATATGAACTGACTTTAAACTGATTATCTTATATACGGACAATAAGTATTATGAACATATCGGGCAATGACAGGTCACAATTGACTTCAAGGATAATTAGCTAAAAAGGAAAAAGCAACATTCTTAAATTACTTAGTGAGATAGAAAAGAGATGCGGTTGATTTAAATAAGCCCATTATCGATTCTTTAAATTCTCAGAAAAAAAAAGAAAACACAAAGATTCTCATCAATCTCATTGTATCACATCATTGTCTATCATGGAAACATAGTTTTTCCAAAAAAGGAAAATGCTGGATATCTTAGAGAATGAACAGAACATAATTCTTGATGATTAAAGTGCGTTGGACCAATAATTGTTATTATTATTTTTTATTTTTTTGCGGGGTGGGGGGGTTGGGGTTCTCCTGTAACTCTCTGAACCCATTGAGATCTTTGCATACCTCCTATCAAAGAACTGATACAAAAGATCAACATCTTCCGCCCTTGGGGGATCTGAATATGGCAATATCTTTTTGTCTCTCAAAAAATTAGAAGGTCGCTTTTCTTCATTTTCTAATGAGATACCTGGAACTGATATCCGGCATGTTGTTTGAACAAACTTCACTGATCTTTGAAATGGTATGACCCTTCTCATTCTGTTTAGAATTTTTCTGTTTCTGCTGATTGATTGAAAACTGTCTGTCGATGAGGAAGAAAATTAATTAAGGCCTATCTACACAGCACAATCACCACATACACAGATGAATCCTGTTAAAGGTCGCACAGAGTGCTAATAAACACAACGGAACTTACCTGTCAATAACGTCCCTAGCAGCTCTCTTGAACCTCCGAACATCTGCATGTTCAGATGATATTGGATTACTAAAGTTTTATGAAAGCAAGCAAATCCCAGTTTCTGCAGCAAGGTTTTTTTTTATTTGATAGGTAATCAGATAAATTGCAGCCAGTTTTACAACAAAAGCCTAAAGTACCCTCACCAAACTTCACTCTGGGGCAGACATCCCAAAAGAAAGTAGAATTAGAGCTTATTTTGAGCACCAGTCACCATTTTCCCCCACTCTTGTCGCTACATACTACTAATTGTATGCGCTATGCACTTAAAAATGTACAGTATACATGTAAAACTATAACTTATAGGTGTCACAAATAAGTGTTTCATTGTGTCTACAATTAGCAAACACACTATACATGTAAAACTATAACTTATAGGTGTCACAAATAAATGTTTCATTGTGTCTACAATTAGCAAAATGTGTTAACTTTAGTTCTTTCAATAAACACATATATCAAAAAAAGGCTTCCTCATGTGCACAAAGGCCATTGGTTTAGACTCCATTTATTGAAACAACAAAATAATTTCAAGAGTAAGCCTTTAGCATCATACTTGAGCTTCGGTACCATATTATCATCTTATAGCATATTTGGACTCCAGAAATACCAACCTACTATAGACTTTCAATTCTATTTCAAATTGAAAGTTGAATGGAAATGGCCACATTTCAATTCCCTTCGTGCATTTTTTTTTTTAAAAATAAAGATTCACATACTATCGTGAACCGTAATTCATATACAATATATCCTAATCCCTAAAAATCTTAGACTAATATAAATTATACACAAGTAAATTGTTCTATTGATAACCCAACCTAAATTTGTTGACTTAATCAGCTTTTACCATAAATTGATAAAAATACACGATCATAGTGTTCGTACATACAGATATATACATACATATATACAGAGAGAGAGAGAGAGAGAACTTACCGACATCGCCAAAGCCATTCGATTCGTCCTTCGGTTCTTTTCAATTATGTCTTTGTTCCTCCTAAAATTATTTTCTGTTTCGTATAGTTCATTATATGGCGAAAACAAGAAACGCAAGATCAGCAATTTGCATTTTTAAATAAATTATTAATTGGGATTGGACGTAAAGATTTAAGACTGAGATTTGAGCGGATTGTTCTTCCACGTTGCACAGTTTTGCACCAGTCACATTCTACCATAGCTCAAACACAACAGCTGGATGCGTGGATTAATTTTAATTTTTATTTTTTAAAATTTGTTATGGACTATAAAATGAGGCTGCTATTCCTTTATTCATTACAAAAAGGTATTTTTTTTCTTTGAAAGGTACATTTGTTTGATTTTAGATTCCAAAAAGTTAAAAAGGGCTGGTCCACGTAATTTTAAGATTGTCCGACTAGTAAAAAAAATTGATATTCAGCTTAAGGTGGATTTTCGAGCTTAATTTTGGGTGATACATGGTGAATTGCATTTGTGCCTTGAGATATAATTTTTGGATAAAGTGACGACAAACTCCTTGTTGAGGAGCATCCCTGCAAAATGAATGAATAATGCAGGAACATGCTGGAAACGAAAATTGTTTAATACGATACCAATATCATACGTCACCATAAAACTGTGGCAATACCCTATATCACCATTCAATGGCCATTTCAAACTTGAAATCTTGTTATATGTACAATATTAGTTGACAAAATTAATTGACAATATCCTATTTGAAATCATCATATCTATTCATTTTAAAAAACTATTTTCTACATCACATACTAGAATTTTGACAACACATGGTTGTCAACCATCGTTGTACACTTTGATTTATTCTTCAAACTTGAATGATACAAATTTAACATTATCTTATTTACGCATCTAACTTTACCTTCTATAATTTATACGTGTTGCCCTCCTTATCGTGGAACTATGTTTAAATCCTCAACTACGTTATAACAAGTCTTGGAGTTTTGGAAATGCTTTCCGAATTCGTGGCTCGATCGAACCATAGGCAAATCCTAAAAAGTAGAACATCGTGTTTCAGTTCATAAGAATTGGTATTCTTAATTTTATCATACATTAGAAAATAAGCCCTTGCTCGACTCTCATTAAAACAAAATTCTTTAATTATCATACTCATTTTCATTCACATTTACACAATATAATATTTTATACGTAAATCCAAACTTTGTCCTACTTTTTAACCACACTTTTTCAAAAAATCATTTTTTCAAAATAATCACCATCAAACATAGACTAACTTTCTCCATCTCACCTTAATTTTGTGTATCATACATAAATATTTTTATTTTTTTATATATGAAATATAAAAGAAACTATCATATAAACAGTAGTTCACAACAAGATAAAAATAAACAGTGGTTATTCAAAGAAAATTATTGTTTTGATCATGTTATTCAAACTTGTACAATATAAGTTTGACATGATCCAATTTATACCTCTAGTTCACATGATTGGATCCACATACTTTATTTGATCAATGATTTTTTTTCATATGAAAAATGTAAAATTACATATTTATTCTTTAAAAATTGGTCAACAATTGGTTAGACGTTTAATTATTGGTCAACTGAAGGTCAAACTAACAGTTCTTGTCAATTTGGACTCCGGGTGCGAATTATTTAAAGGTTTGGTATTGCGGGTGGCACAAATGAAAAGTTTGGGCAAAGTATACAAAACGTTGAAAGATTTGGTACCATGAATGCAATTTTTCCTAATTATTATATCAAACCATGCATAAAAATAAACAGTAGTTATTAAAAGAAAATATTATTTTCAATCTCTGTGGCACTTCTGCATGAATTGTCAAGTGCCTTTGGAAAATGGTTTTATATTAACTTTTGGTGAGATCGAACGAAGCCCTATTAATGTTTTACTAAATTTATTGTTTTTTTAATTGTTATTTTTATATGAAACATGATAACTTTGAAGAATTTGTGCTTACAAAATAATTAATTAGAAGTGTCAAAATGTCTGGATTACTTCCTATCCTTAGAACTCAATCACGTCGAGCTCGATTCTAGAGACTCTTGTCGTCGTGTCATACTCAAACCTGTATTTAGATAAAGAAAAAAGATGAAATCAAGAGAAAAGTTGTGTAAAAAATATTAAATTCTTGTTCAGTATAGTTAAAAATTAGATTTTTAGATTGAATTTTGATAAAAATTAATAAAATATGTGACTTAAAAGTTATGAATCTCATTAAATGTACGCCCGTAAGTAAATTTAATAGAAAATGAATTGTTAAAACAAGGTCCACAAGGGGCTCAAAAATAATTGAGTCGGGGTACTTAAAATTAATGTGCTACAATTGAGTTAAAATCTCAACATATTTAACAAAATTTTAGGGTTTTGTTTGGGTCAGATTTTAATTTAAGTCAAAGTCAAATAATCAATATTAGCCTTATCTTTCATAAGTTCCACATTTTTTCAACCACACATTTCAAAAACTTCTATCATAATTCACTTAAAATATGATTTTATTCTCCACCAAACATCCTCTTAATTTCTTTCAATTATATTTATTATTGTCTGCTTTTCCATTTTATGAAGTCATCCTTGTCTAAATTGTTAGATTTATTTGCAATTTTTTTATTAAATTTTTATAAAAATTCACGGGATGCATGATTTTCACATTGTTAAAATTAACAAATTTTGATTTAAACTTGTTATTTTTTTTTTTTTAATACAAAGCAAGCAGCAACCCCTTTCTAACCGGATACCTTTCTGCAAGTATTTCAATGGTGATTCTTCGACTCTTAATGCATTAGACTTTCCATGGCTAGGGAGGCAAGGAATACACAATGTAACAAGGTATTGACAAACAAGAAAAGTTAAGAACATGTGTGAATCAAAGCCACCTTTATTCTCAAGTTAAAATACCTTCAAAAGAATCCAGTTGACTTCAAACCAAAAATAGCAGACATTCAAGTCTATAAAGACAGACAAGCCTTATGTTTTTCGCAGGAATTAACATAATTTTAGGGTCGGAGAGAGAAAAAGTGATGGGGAAAGGGAAGCAGATTTTGATTTTGATTTTTACTCTACTGGCTTTATCAGGTGCAAGTTCTATTGATCAGCAGCATAAATGGAGAAAATCGATGTCCCCTGGAGCTTCTTCTTCATCAGGGGTCAGTAGAATTGGGTCATCTGTCATATTCTCACTATATGGCGATGTTTATCCCAATGGGTATGAAAATTCTACTCTTTTTTAAACAGCATTTGCATTCAATTTTCATGTGTATTTTTCAACTATTCCTGTTTGAGGACAGTGTACTCCTTAAAAGAAAGAAAATAGGGGATTTGTTAATTGAGAGTGATGTGCATAAATGGATGGATAGAAAGGAGATTTCTTGATTTATATGGATAAGAATTAATTTCTGCAAGTTGTGGAGCAACTACTTGTGTTGGGATTTTAATTGACTGAAGTATCTCCTGCAGGTTTTATTTTGTGCAAGTTTTTGTAGGACATCCTCCAAGACCCTATTTTCTTGATCCCGATACAGGCAGTGATCTAACATGGCTTCAATGTGATGCGCCTTGTGTCCGTTGCACGAAGGTAAAGATCTGTTGTCATAATTCTGTTAACATTTTAGTATATAGTTATTGTGATGTATGGTATACACAATGTTCGAAATTAGATTTAATGACTTCTTGTATTTTGAGGATAAGGCTAAAAATGGTGATAAGCTAACTGAAATTAGAAACTTTTGGAGAAAAAAAAGAGGGATCGGAGAAGTGGTCAGAAATCCTAGTTCAATTTCCATGGACGATAATTTGGTTGCTTCTACATGTTAGTTAAATCAAGAACTCAATATTTGCTTTAGAGTCCAGACTGATCAGTTAAGAGATCATCTTCGTAGTTCTTTGGAATTTATAGCAAGCGAAAACAATACCGTGGCTGATTGAAATTTGAAACTTTAAAATTCCTTCTGACTGATTGTCGTGACAGTTCAATGAATTGGTATTTCTTAAATTTAGGGATAAAATCCTCATGTATTACTGAAACTATCGGTTAAAATTTCAGCCTCACTTCCAAAGTAGTGCAGAACATTGTTATTTTTTTTACTCTAAAATGTTTCATCTTAGGTAGTTTCAGTTAAAAGTATTATGATGAATATCGGAGGGGTGCTATTAATCTGTATACGTATATTTTTTTACATCTGTTGTACAGCATCTTGGCTGAGGACAAATTCCTCATCCTAATATTTCTTTTTTGTGTAGGGGTTTCATCCGCTTTACCGGCCCAGCAATGACCTTGTAGTATGTAGAGATCCCCTTTGTGCATCTTTGCACTCGAGTGATTATAGATGTGACAACCCAGAACAATGTGATTACGAGGTTGAGTATGCAGATGGAGGTTCCTCCCTTGGTGTACTCGTCAACGATTTGTTTACCCTCAATCTTACCAATGGAGTTCGAATTTTTCCTCGTCTGACTCTCGGGTTAGCAGTCTTTCTTTCTTTATTAATTTGATCTACTTTCAGTTAAATTGCCTTCTCCATGTGGTATTGTAGTATTGATGTTCTCTCATTTGATCTCAAAAGCCTTTTAAGTTGACTGATTTGCAAACTCTAGATATGTCCATGAGCAATTGAAGAAAAATGGTTTTGAAATTTAGTTCTCACTTCTCTCATAGCCTTCTGTTCTATTGAATGCCTTATTCTGATTTCCATTTTTCAATTGAAAAATCCTGTGTCTACATGCATATTACATATAGAGATATTCTCCAAAGTCATCTTTTAATGTGAATCCTTTTCGCAGATGTGGGTATGATCAGCTACCTGGTATATCTG
>CAIGRR010052255.1:0-12913 GCA_903798365.1 Fraxinus sp. 1973-6204
TCAGCCACTACCACCACACAAAACACCGCCACCACCCACAGTCACCAAACAAAGCACAACCACCACCCCAAACGCCGATCCACCACTAACATCTCTAGATCCACCTACACCAAAATCCACAACTAACATCTCCAGATCCACCTACACCATTAAGAACAAAAAAAAACCTCAAAAACCACATCCACCACCACCCCTCAAAACCGCAGATCCACCCTCGACCCGCCACGCTCGCTGTTGGGAAAATGTTTACAAGAATAACCCGTGTACTGATATATAACCTTTTCCGTGTTTTAAGCCGCAATATCCTAATGCAGTAACTATGATGGCTTATGAGCTATAGCTTCAAAGAATTCGGCATTTGAATGCATAGATCATTATATTGTATAAACCAGCTTGTTTGAGCTCAGATTCAGCTGAACGTTTATGTCAAGTTGTTCATGAATCAACTGGCTGCTGGGAAAATAACCCAGCAGCATTTCGCCGCTGGGAAAGCAGCGAAATCGCTGCTGGGACAGCAACGAGGAGAGGGGAGGGGAGGGGAGAGAGAGTGAGGAGAGGAGAGGGGAGGGGAGGGAGGAGAAGGGAGGAGGAGGCAACGACGGTCGATTATGGAGAGAAAGGAGAGGGTGAGAGAAAGTAGTGAGAGAAAATATGGATTGAAAATGAATTAGAGTTTGAAATATTAGTATTATAATATTATTTAAATATTTAATTCATACCTAATTTTTGATTAGATAAAACTTGTACCTGAATTTTGAATTAGGAAGTTTAAATCACTGATTTTTTTAATTTCCACAAGAACAAACGCCATTGATACGAATAGCACTGAATTTAGGCAGTTTTAACTAACATTGTGTACTCTTGTTTTTTAAATTTTGGAAATTTTTTGCCATTTATCTTCTAGTTGATTTCCATCCTTCGACTAACATATTCAAAACCTTAAAAGGGTAAAATAGCTGTTCTGTTATTTTTATTTAAATTATTTTAAAAAAAAAATACTTAAAGACGAGTCATTCATGTATCTTTACTCCTTAGTAAAAGTAGTGTGAACAGCTCAACTAGATATGTCAACATTTTCTCTCAAATGTAGTGTGTTGATTTTGAAGATTATTCACGATCCTCTCCGTATGACAATATTCTTTGTCAATATACCACTTTTTGCTTCATGAGGAGGAGAACGCTTGAATTTCTTGCATTGTCGTAATCGTTCTTGTGTGTTGATCTAACATATTTGCACAAGCTTGCTGTGAACGTATCACTTGCCACCTCCATGTAAACCTGTATATTAGTTGCATATTAATCGACAACCATTGACACTTATACAGTCAAGTCAACTATCGAAAGATATTGAGTGTAAGGAGAGACGAGCAAGTAGAATCTTGGCTAGTATTTTGAATTATGTACCTTTTTCTTTTGACTATGCAAGCATATATTTGGTTAAGTTACTATGTTAAATTAGGTTAAGGATGTTACAAACCAAATTTATCCATGTCAATATGTCACATGTTCATTGATTGAGAAATGTACTCAATTTTTTTCAATGCAAGCATCAAATTTGAGAATAAATTGCCGTGCCGTCGATTGCGAAGCGCGTGGGAAGCAGGTGGGGCTTCCCCGGGAAGACTGACATTAGCTTAAATGGCCTCTGCTTCCTATGTGGTGCATACACAAGTGGGAATTAAAGTTTGATAGAAATGAAATGTACCCAAATTTTTTTTTTTTTCAATGCAATTATTATTTTGCACGAAATATAATCAATAATTATTTTGGCTACTTTGCATCATTTTTTTCCCCATATTACGCTCTTGTTTGACATACATTCTTTCAAAACTCATTTTCAATCACACATTTTTCAATAAAATAATATTTTTATCACATCAATAATTTTCCTTACTTTTTAACTATATAATTTTCATCATATCACTATTTAAAATATATTATTTCCTCAATAATAACCATCAAACACACCCGACTCAAGATTCTATCAATTCAGATAGAGAATCTTGATATGGGTTAATGAAGGCACATATTTTCGTAGAATTTATGAGAAATGAGAGTCCAATTAACCTTTGAAGGCTAACATTTGTCACATCTTTCATTAGTAGGACTAAAAAAATTTGATTTTAAAATTGAAAATTTTAATAAGTCCCTCTTTTTTTGGTAGGAATTAAAATTTAGATTTTAATCTAAATCTAAACCAACAATTAATTTTAATTACATATTTCATAATATTCATAATTTTTCAACCACATATTTCATTAATTTTTATCGTAATCTGATTTTATTCCCCCCACCAAACGAGGGCTTTGTCAAATTTCGCAATAACAAAAAGGTATAATGGGGCACACAAATTCACAGCACACAATAAAAGTCAATCAAGAAGCGACTTTCAGACCACTTGAAAATGAAACTACATTTAATAATCAACTATGATATTGACACAACCCTAGAATAATAGATGTTAGATCTCTCATTTCAATTTCAATATTTCATATGATGGGTCTCCCATTAAATTTCGACATCTCACCACAATTTTGAAATGTTGAAAATTTAACGCAATAAAAATATATTTATTTTTTAAAATTTTTTACACGATGAACTATGTCCACTAAAATTCTGACACCTTAAAATTGTAACGAGATGTTAAAATTTTAATGGTGGAAACAACCAAGTCGAGACAAAACGTGTCGAACCGACTCTTATCCAGAGTTTGGACGGTTTGATTATCAATTTATTGCATATATAACGGTGTTGTTTACATGGTGGTTGCCCTCAGTTGACTATTTCATCAGAGTTCGACATATATAAGAAATACGATGTATTCAGTATTCACTACCTCCCCAACTAATACCAACTAATTCTCCATGTTATACTGTTTTTTATTTTTTTATCTATAATTTATTAATTGAAATGCAATAATTAGTACAGATCATAGGATGTTTCAGAGGGGCCAAAAGACCCCATGGATTAGCTCATCTTCACTGTCAAGTCAAGATTTCCGATATTGTAAAAATATATTCGGTATACAATCGACCCATCTAACATTAGCTAAGGGTGTAATAGTAAAAGAAGCTAACTTGTAAGCCATTTCATTTTCATCTATGGGAACAAAGCAGTCGAAGCCATGGTTGACAAATTTCAATTTTCGAATAAAAGAAAAAGGCAATTATTTTTTATTTATTTATTTTTATATTCAGTTTTGCTGTGTGTACAAAAACTGTACACAGAGAACTACCAAAACACACACAACTCGGGTGGGGTCCGCATTTTTTGCAATATTTAATTTCACGTGGGGCCCACCTTCATGTGAGTTTTCTGTTGTACTTCTGTGGTGATATTTTTGTACAAATGGAAAAATCCTTCTATATTATAGAACTTTGGGAAATTCACAAACACAAGATAGAAAAAGATTGGTTGCATAAGTTATAGAAGTTGCATTGGGAAATGTAGAGTAACACAAGTCAAATGCTTTTTTGCAATTTCAAGAAGATTTTGTTGTGTTGACTTTGGGCTGGAATTTATAGTTGAGGCAGAAACAGTTTTGATGGTATGCAAATTTATGGTTCATTGACCGACAGTGAGAACCGGTTCTGCTACTGCTACATAATATTATTCGACTTCAAATCATATAATTGTACAGTTGTTGAATATTCATGGGATAGCACACACTTTTATCGCCATTCAGTAATTTATCAGCAATGATGAGATTAGCTGCTTCTGTGGGATGGTATGCATCCCAAAACACGTACTTTGATCGATCATCACAGAGTGCTGACGAACTCGTATTAGCATTTTTCCCCTTGAAACAAAGAAATGGCGGAAAATATCCACCACAACACGGACCATCATTATTCACAAATCCTACCAAGCATTCACAATTAATTAGTTAGCGTTCATGAAAACGACCAAGAGATTAAACCAAGTAAAATAATTTACCGTATTTGGGAAAATTGAGGATGATTTCTCTGAAAACATCGTAGGAATTGGCATACACAAACATCGCGTTACGTCCCATATTGTTGTTCATCTGATCAAGCTCCTCCTTCAGTTTCTTATTATACTCTCGTACCAGAGCATTTACCTTAGCCGAGCATTTTCCACCTAGAAGATTAAGGCTGATGGCACGAATAAACGGTATGCATCCAAGAGGACCAATGTTAACGACGACAAATTTTCGTGCTCCTAACCTATGCAGTTCCTTTTCTTACACAAAAAAATCCGAAAATGAGAACCACTGATGCAAGTAAAATATAGCCTAAATGAAAGATTATTTATAGTTTGGTACCTTAAGCTGCATGGTCAAATTGGAAATCATGAAATCTTGGAACTCTGTTGGAGAAACCTTGTCACTGAATAGTGGAATAGAAGGTTGGAAGTAATTCAAAACATCGTTTGATCCAATTGTTAAGGAAAAGATCGCGTTTTTTAAGATAGTATTAGTCGTGTTTTCTCCAACCATGTTCACCATATTTGATCTGGTTTGCTCGAAATTGTTGATTTGCTGCCTCAGTGGCACTCTTCCTATCTGACCGGAAATTAAGTACTCATCAAATGATTTTTCATGATTATTAACTAAAAAAAGTAACAAGAATAATCCATACAAAGAGGGTTCCTGTCTGATCCAAGATCCCTGATGCTCCTGAGGCATAATTGATTCCAGTACGAAAGGAGGTGGCAGCTGCAATATTAGGTGCGAAGTACGGTGGAGGAAATGAATTGCCTCCTAGAGCTTCACCTGAACAGATCATAAATTTAAACTGTGAAGAAAAATGAGGTGTAGTTTTTATTTCAGTGGAAAATTAATTACCGACTATGTCTGCTATAGTACGACCATTAGTGAATCTCCCGGTAGGTTGGCCACCCGAGGGACTAAAGTCGATGCCATAAGGAGGAGAGTCTGCCTTTGATAAGGTAAATAAGTAATTGTTGTTACCAGCATCGACCAAAGAGTCTCCAAACACAAATGCTGTGTAACAAACGCAGCGCCAAACATTATTTACAGATAAAGTAATTATCAAAACGAGTGCAGGCACGACTGGAATCTCCATTGTCAATGGTAAATGGTTAAAAAAGTTATCTCACATTCATGGATATATACACTAAGTTTCAGTGCAAGATAGTTGTGTGACCTGCTACAAGAAGGTACAGTTTGAACAAGTCTAGTTATTTGAATTGGTCCATATATCATATCATCAGCAGATACTAAACATAATCTTGTAAACATAACATTTGCAGAAGCTATAATATAAATTTTCTAAACTTGTATCGTCTGGTGAACTCAAAATGGCATAACCCGTCTAGGTGTTTTTCAAATGGAGTCGACATTTTCTGGTGCGGGTGTAAGGGGGCTGTCGCCTGTTGAGTTCCAACTTGCTAATTAGAAGTCCTTCAAATCTAGTTAATCAATATCTACTTTAACAGCAGTTCGACCCAAGATTGATATTTCCGGGCCAAGGAGCTGAGTGAAGGTACATATGTAAGAGGTGTTCCTTGAACTTTCAAACTTGCCAGAATATTAATGTAACACCTACTATTAAGGCTTTTTAACAAGTTAGTACACTTGTGACTTCTTTGCATCCTAATTAAATTATGCAAAACAAATGACAGTATAGGAATGATTCTTAAAATCAGCTCAAGCTATAAAATGTGCACAATTTACAGTAGAAAAACCTCTAGCTAGCTATCATACTTAAGAAAGCACGATGAATAATGTTAAGCTTGGATCACAAGAACGTGTTTTTGAAAATATACATAGGGGCTGGTCCAACAAAGGGGCTTGTCAGCCAGCACTCCATGAGGGCAAGTCGAGGCTGGTCTAGCCAGCCCTCCATTTTCAAAGGTAATATCACACGACATTCAAGCAAATTCACGTTTTAATCAATTATCAAAGTCGAAATTTAAGGTGTGTATATCTGCGTGGCGCATGACGCATCTTAAATTCATGAGGACCACGTGACATATCATCCTAACATAGTACTTGTTCAAGGAAAAAAACTAGCTCATGGCTCAATGCCTTATTACTTCAACAATTGATTGCAGGCAAAACTAATAGAGATGGAACTAGTGTTGAATTACCACAACGTAGTTATTGGGAATATTTTCTTCTGAATCTAAGAAGTGAAGTCTCACACGACACGAGGTTTATGATTCATTACAAGAATCTTCTCCTCTTTAAGTCAAAGTAATTAAGAGGACTTCGCACCAGCTACAAATTGAACCTCTTCCTATTGAAAATTTGTACACACCGATTAATTATACGTAGTTTTGCTAGCATTGAGTAACGACACCAAAATCACGCGTACAAAACACGTTTGCCTGTGGTTTCTCTATCAGCACGATCCGGTCGTCCTAAATGTAAAATGCAAACCATACAACACATGTATGGGTCTAAGTTATTGAGAAAGAAATTGCATCTAGTTGTTTCACGAGGAGATTCAACCACCAACAACCTTTTTTCCTAGTCCAGCAAAGGATTTTAATGTAACAATTATTTCATTCATCCGATGTTACGTATCTGAAAACCCTATTTCTCTCTTTCTCCCTTTTCTTTTCTCTCCACAGAATTTTAAGCACTGCTACGCGGCTTCCATAAATAGCAAGCTACTTCACTGTTACCTTTCATTATTTCCATTGTCCCATTTGCAAACAAAAACCAGAGCCACACCCTATTTTTTTAATCTCCATTTTTCACCAAAGAGAACGAACAAGAAGCTTGTTTATGAATCTTGCGACTCAATTTTTCTCGAAAATTTTGTCAATGGAACAACCCAAATCAGTTCTCACAATGACAGGCAGATTTGCGAATGAAATATTGAGCTTCATTATCTTCACTCTATTAGACATCCTCGATTTCTTGTTATGTTACGTTTACAAAATACTAGATTATCTAATCGAAGCAGAATGGAAACCGTGTTATTGTTCATCTGAGAAAGAAGCCATTACCAGCAGTGGCAAGATCTTAGTCTCCGAACATGGAGAATCAAAAATTTTGTACCTCACTCCCACCAAGTTACGGCTAGAGGAAATCTCAGACACGCTCTATACTCGCCCTTCATTGGTGTCCGAGGTTTCAAAATCGACCGTGGATGAGCTAAAGAGGGTGAAAACAGAAGGCAATAGTATGATACAATCACGAGAAAAAATCAACAAGAGAGGAGGAATTATTCGATCCACATTCATCATTAACTCCACCATCGTCGAAATGTTACAAGGGAGGATACAGAATCTTCCAATTCCCAGATGGTCGGATTGCGATTGCAAAACCTGCACTTGCTGGACTTCTTGCAAAGAATCACTATTCGTCAAAGCTGACGGAGCTAAAGGTAATAAAAAGTTGAAAACACAACAGTTTCACTGATAGTAACTAGCCAGTGCACTAATTTGAACTGATCATTTCTTGTTGAAAGCAGAAAATGTGCAAGAAGATGTTTTGTTCATTCATGGATTCATCTCGTCGTCTGCATTCTGGACCGAAACATTATATCCCAACTTCTCAAAGACTACGAAATCAAAGTACAGGCTACTTGCAGTGGATCTGCTCGGTTTTGGGAAGAGTCCGAAGCCAAACGATTCACTTTATACTCTTAGAGAACATTTAGACATGATTGAGAAGTCTGTTCTTGAGGCATACAAAGTGAAATCTTTTCATATTGTGGCACATTCAATGGGTTGCATTTTGGCTCTTGCACTTGCTGTCAATCATCCTGCATCTGTCAAATCCCTAACTCTACTTGCACCAGTAAGTTAATATTCCTAATCAACCCATTAATTTAGTTTTAAATTTTAGAGTGTATATGAATTAATTTTGTGGGCTCCTAAAAATGGCAGCCATATTTTCCGGCACCAAAGGGCGAACAACCATCACAATATATGATGAAAAGGGTGGCACCACGTCAAGTTTGGCCACTGATCACGTTTGGGGCATCATTAGCTTGCTGGTACGAGCACATTGGTAGAACTGTTTCCCTAGTGCTATGCAAGAACCACCGCCTGTGGGAATTTCTCACCAAACTTTTTACCAGAAACAGGTGCTTACGAGTCTTCTAGCTACGACGTACCACACATCAGATATAGGAGCGTAAATGTGTGAAAATGAACTGGATTTTGCTACATGTACATCAAAATTTACATAAAGAATTACACAATGTCACATGACACTCTACTATTTATGAGTTTAAAACACAATCATCCTTACATCATTTTCAATAACCGTTTATGTACCATTTTGATATACAAGTAGCAAAATCCAAATGCACCTAACTAATCTAGCCCGTCTCGTTTAGATAAAAATCATATTTTTCGGTAAATTTTAATAATAATTAACGAAATATATGGTTGAAAAATTGTGGATCCCACAAAATGTATGTTTAATCGTTTTTTTAGCTGAACCATAGACAATCCAACACAATCTTTCTAGGTGTCCACATTTATGTGAAATTCATAACCAAAACTACCGTCTACTTGGGTTTACAAATTAGTTTTATGTAGACACATGGTCATACACAAGTAAGTCACCATTTTGCATTTTCACCAAAATTTCCTTTTTCGACTGAACTAATTTGAAACAAAATTATGTGCACACAGGATAAGAACATACTTGATGGAGGGGTTCTTCTGTCACACGCACATCGCAGCATGGCATACGCTGCACAACATAATATGTGGCACTGCCGGACTAATGGAAAGATACTTGCACGAGGTTAAGAATGTGGTAAAGTGCGACGTGAATATATTCCACGGTAAAGATGATGAGCTCATTCCAGTCGAGTGCAGTTACAGCGTTAAATCAAGAATTCCCCGAGCTAGAGTTAAGGTTGTCGAAAACAAAGATCACATCACAATAGTTGTGGGAAGGCAGAAGGCCTTTGCTAGGGAACTCGAGCAGATATGGAGAAATGCAACCACAATTAAGTTATAGTATATAGGTAAAAAAGAATGCAAATGTCTCTTATTTGATCAGGATTGATTTGGTGTTTTGCAAGTTTTTCGATTCCTTACTGTTTCATATATGAATTGTCAAGTCTCAATTAGTCATCCTAATTTGGCAAGGAATGAGATAATTTTAGTATATAATAATGATTTTGACTCAAGATTGTCCAATTATCTATGAAGTCGAAATGTATTTTGATTGAATTATTTTTGGTGTACATAAAAATTGGTATATAGGAGTGTCCACACCCCCATGTGAGGGTGTAGACGTCCCAGTGTACCAAAAATTATGTACACCAAGCATGATTCATTGGTCAATGATTCAGTGGATCCAATATATAGAAACAAAGTAGTGGGGTGGGGTCACAGGGGTTTGGGGTGGGTGTTCTAATTAGTTCGACTATTTCTTCCACGCTCTTAATAAATAATTTGTTGTGTGAAGCAATTAATAAATATTTATGACAATAAATTGCATGGCAGAAGGCTGATGCACAGAAGTAGTCTAGACAATAAATGTTGGAATAAATCAATAATCTGCTTCTCACCAACTGGCTACTCTGGTTGTTCTTCTACATAATTTACATAACGCTTTTTTTTTTTTTATTACAATGATAGGCCAGTCAAGTCGAGACGACAGATCTAGAATTGGACTAAACTATTTTACGTTTTACACTTGCACCGTCAATCTTAAATCCTACTATTTTAGAGAGGGGAAGAGAGTCTAGTGTGGTACCGATTTATCGATGTATGTACAACTTCTTGCACCTTTAAGCAGCGCGGAGCTACAAGGGCCGGGGTGGCGATCGCCTCCACAACATTTTAAAATTATTGAAAATCCATGTAGAAATTCTGAGTTTTTTTAATTATTTAACATAATGTATAATATATGTATATTTTGCCCCCCCTCACAATGTTTTCGCCCCACCAACATGAAGATCCTGACTTCACTATGCTAATTCGGGATGGAATTTGTGTCAATTTACTTTGACGATGTGATCAGAGACGATTTTTTTTTTTCTTTTTTTAAAATTCACGAAAATAAAAGTTTCTTCATCGAATACTCAAAACAGTGGGGTGTCGGCTAACATGGAGAAATAAGAGGATTAATGCTATTAATCGATTCTGGTGATGAACTGACATGTAAGTCCTACTGCCACTTAGACTGTTGTTGATACATTATTATGGGAGACAGCCTTCGATAATTAGCCTGTTGGGGGAAAGAACAACCTAACAATTGCAAGCTGTACTTAAATATTCTAAATATCACTCTACAATTTCTTCACACGATGAACTGTATAGAATATTTCTACTAGTGATGCTTGGGTTGAAATTTTCTTAGGAGAACTCAATACAGATATATCTGTTAATAATTCTTTAGTTTTTGAGGTCAGTAAGCTTATAATCTTACTACATTTGGGCTGTGGAATGCGTAGATGTTGATAGTGAATTATTTAATATGTGGAAAATGCTATTTGTACAAAGCATTTTACATAATGGGTGCCATAAGGGATAAATGACGACCCCCCATTATGGCCCCCTATTGGGGGGCGCCATGTAAAGGGTTATGTGCCCCTAGCATAACCCTAAATATGTTTTCTCCTTCTAATTTTAGCTTTGACAATTGACATAGAAAAGTACTTAATTTAGCTCGAAGATAGCAGCCTCAAAATCCACCAATTGCAACCTGGAATAGTCATATTTCTTTTCTAATGTTCCAACTCAGTATATGTGAACTCTTAAGTCTCTAACTATACCTCAAGTTTGGTGTGAAGGCCCATGCTTTGAGCTGTGCCAGGACGAGCATCATCCAGATTCGTGCTAGACGTTACAATTGAAGACCTAGCTTGCTCCAAATGTTCCAAGAAATCCATAACTACATGATCGGTCCAAGGAGCTCCAAGTGGAGCTTCCCCACCTGCCACCCACCCCAAATGGCCACCTTTCGGAGTAACTATCAACAAACAGTTTGGATTTTCCTGAGGCATATAAAGAATTGGGGAAAAATGAGTAAAACTGTCCAACTATTCAAGACAAGGAACCCAAAAAATGGTTCTTACATATTGATCTTGATACTCTTTATTTATTTGGTACATAAGCATGTGATGACATGAACGTAATATTGTTTCTTCACCACACCTTGCCAATTTTATCATTACTTTGCACGGAAGCATACTTTTAGAATATTTTATCTTATTAACATATTGCAGAAGATTTCCCAATCTAATATAATCGATTTGTTTCTTATTACCTTTCTCAGTAGTCTTCATTTTTGTACGAGGGGACCAATTGGAGAAATGTGTAAAACTGCCTAAAATTATTTGGTCAACTAAATAAAAAGAGAATGTATAGGCATTAAGCATTTTTTATCATGTTTTGATCATTTCTTCTGAAAATGTGGAAAATGAATTTCAAGAAAACGCCAACAAACACCTGCAGGCTGCACCATCCATTTCATTTTCTTTTTGGGTATGAAACTCATGCCATGACCTAGCGAAATGGAATACTATTAGGGCAACAGGCCAGATATTTGCATACCTTGATATCTTCACGCGGGATTCCCCGAGATGGAGCAATTGGATCATTCGCAGCCTGAATATCATTTTAAAAAAATTATGTTGAACATTTGCTTGCAAGCAAAATCATACCTAACAGATGCTTTTATCCCAACAATGTTCCCTTATTTTATATCTCCCCAAAATTAATCAATTTGGGAAATGTTTACCAGAAATTTCTTCAAGGGAAAGAAAAAACATAGAAAATAGAAAAATAACTTATAGAATTTGTTACAAGGTACAAAAGANCTAACAGATGCTTTTATCCCAACAACGTTCCCTTATTTTATATCTCCCCAAAATTAATCAATTTGGGAAGTGTTTACCAGAAATTTCTTCAAGGGTAAGAAAAAAACATAGAAAATAGAAAAATAACTTATAGAAATTGTTACAAGGTACAAAAGAAACAAAATGTGAAATAACTCCTCGAAGCACATAAAGGAAAAGGAAGGTGATGTTGAAGTACTATAAGAGTAATCAACAAGGTAATTTTATACAAAAAAAAATATTTTTATTTTCGGAATATAATCGGTAATAAAATGGGTTGAATTTTCTTAAACCAAACCATTTTTAAACCGGTTCAAGTTTTCTCAAACCTAAACCTAACAGTTTGGTCTTGCTTTAAACTGCAGTTCAACTATATATTTTTTTCTTGTTCACTCTATCGTCATTATTTCATTGGTTGTAATATTTTTTCATACTTTATTAACGATAAAAGAAAAAACTATATACATCAAACAATAAATTTAAGTGGTTGAAATTGTGGAGATTTTGTTTCTAATGTTTGTGAGACGAAGAGGGTTTCGACTTTGGTGCAAGGGCTTTGGCTTTGATGGATTGATCAGTAATAGGGTTATAAAATTAGGGTATTAATTGATTATTAGAATTTAATAATGGAAAATTGACCAAAGTACCAATTGTTTTATCAAAACTTCAATAGTTACTCACTCCGTCTCATAAAGATAGGCTTGTTTTCTTTATTCATTTGTCCCAAATTATAGTCCATTGTCCTTGCTAAGGGTATAATTGATTTCCTAGTTTTCTAGTATACCTTTATTCAAGGGCGAAGCCAGAAAGATACGTTGGGGTGGACTGAATTTTTTTTTTTTCCAATGAACTTATATCGTAAAAGATGCTCTATACCACACGAGATTTAGTTTAAAAGGTTAAATTCATGACACTCATAATAATGTGGGTCAAAATATATTTTTGGACATTCATAACAAAGTTCTAACAAATATATTTTTGACTAATAAATTAAATATATAGCATATTATTTATTTTGATAATAATATCCATTTCATGGTCGAAATAATTAAATTTTTTAACTCACAACTATAAATAAGTAATACATGAAAAAATTCATTAGAAAAAATTTAATTACTTTTAAACTTAGAGTGTGTTTAGTGCATATTAAAATAAGAGAATGCATT
>CAIGRR010052275.1:0-20410 GCA_903798365.1 Fraxinus sp. 1973-6204
AAGAACTACAAGGGCTTGTTGAAGATAGAACCTCCTTAAAGCCAAACCTATCCCACAATTTATGAGCAATGGAGTTCACAACTGGAAAAGCTAACTTCTTACCAACAGAGGAGCCGACCAAGGTCGTCTTCCACATTTAACAACCAGAATTTGCCACTTCTATAGGAGGAACCACCTTCACTCTCCCATTATCATAAAGAGGCTTAATATAATTTAAATCCAAAGAGATAGAGGAGTCTAGGTCCAATTCAACTACTGGAGAAATATTTAATGCCTTAGCATAAGATTTTGGTCTCAGTTTTCCAAAATTTGGAGTAATTTCACCCTCAATTGGATGAATGTGGGATGAATTATTCAATTTCAACACATTGGGATCTCCAACTGAATTTTTCATAAATTGCTTTCCCGACTGGTTCGAATCCGGGTTTTGAACCTTGAGAAATTGGCCCATTTTTGTAGCTAAATCTCCATAGGAACCAGCAGCCAAGAGAGGTGAAGAGTTTGGTGCTACGAGGGAGTGACCGGAATGAAGGCTGCCTTCACTTTGAATGTCCACGGTTTGGAGTCCTTCTGAGGGTGCCATGGCTGAATATGGTAGCATGAGGCCAGGTGAGTAGGGGGCTTGGGTGAGGAGGTCGTGGCGTCACCCAAAGAGGTGGTCGGCGGCTTGGGATGAGGCAGATGTATGGAGGAAGGCTGGGAAGAAGGGGCTTTGCCGTCGCCCATGGAGATGGCGTCCGACTGCTTGGGATGAAGGAGAGGATCGGAGGAGGGTTGTGAAGGAGGTGGCTTGCCGTCGCCCATGGATGGCGACCGGCGGCGGCGGATTAGGGTACGATTTAGGGGGTTTTTGGAGAGGCGTGGGATTGGTGTTTTTTAGTTAGTAGTCATTGGTTCATCGAAGCCCATTAACTAACCTACAATTTCCAACATGTTGAAGTAGATTAAATTAATTGCGTCAAGTCAGAGAAAGTACCAATCAAGCTGTGAACGTCTGTTTCTTTCGGCAGACAAAGTAGCTTACAAAATTGAATGGACATTTTACAAGCACGCCACTATCTCAAATGATCTTTAGTGCCGTTGGTTGCTCAAATAATTGCTAGAAGGGTAGAGTTGCGTAAAAATTATTCCTAGGAAAGCATGAATATAATTTCTAAAATACTAGTAGAAGTCATGGAATAAAATGATATATGATAATGTAGCTGACGAATTAGTTACAACCCGAACCTGACTGAACTGTTTATTACTTACTAAGAGCCTATTCGATTGGAACATTTCTTACTTAGAAATCAACTAGAGCTAACTAAACTATTTATTTTGCAGCGACAATGAAAGTTATCATCACAATGCTAACCCATTTCTTCCACTACAGCTAGTTAAGTCCTCTCTTATTTGAACCTCAAACTTTGTTTGACACGATACATATGCTGATTTGAGGGGGTATAAATACTATAATCCACTAAATGAAATCAAAAACTTGGCACATACGATTGAGAATACATGTTTCTCCAAAAGATACATAGTTGAAATACAAGATTAATCAAACTAAACGTTTTTTTGGTACTGCCTTCAATGGTTCACGTTTTCGCACCACACTTCCAATCATTTCATTCATATCAATGGTAGTAAAATCAAGTTCCCAACCAAAGTCATGAAGCAATGAGCCTAACAGAAAGTGTATCATTTGATGGCCTAATGGAAGACCTGGACAAATCCTTCGGCCAACACCAAATGGAATGAACTCAAAATGTTGTCCCTTGTAATCAATTTTTGAGCCTAAAAAATTTTCTGGCTTAAAACTCGAAGGCTCCTCCCAATATTCTTCATCTCTTCCATTCGCCCAAACGTTAACAAAAACTTGTGTATTTTTGGGAATCAAAATTCGTTTCCTGAATTGCCTTTCACGGTACAAGGAAGGAACTGGAGGATGTAAGCGTACTGTTTCTTTGATTACTGCTTGCAAGTAAGGGAGTTCATACTTTCTTCAAATTTTGTTTTTGATCCAACCACGGTTGAGATCTCGTTTTTAACCTTGATCATTGTTTTTGGGTTGCGTAGGAACTCGGCCAATGCCCACTCGATGGAGGTGCTACTAGTGTCTGAACCGGTTAGGAACATTTCCTGCATTGAAATAAAGTTTCTTAGGAATGCTTTTCGGTAATTCTAATGAATAAGAGATCTTTGCGATTAAAGATCAATAAAATGTGAGACCACCCCATCTAAATGATTAAGCTATAGAACCTAATTTGTTTATTCAATTGTGTTGGCGTGAGCTGTAAATATAGGATCTCTTCTAGGTCATCCATGATATTAGCCATAATTTTTGTATTGCCAAGAATAGCTAGTTTTCCCTATTATTTATATTCTATGTATGTGAACCAGAAGGAAAATAAGAAGAAAGATTTTAAACATGGTATCAGAGCAAGAGTAGATCTTGGGCCTTCCCCTCTTATACCTCTTGCCTTCTTTAGTTTGGGATCTGCCCTTTCAACAATAGCAGATACCGGCGAGGACACCAACTCTAGTGAAACCCCATACACCACCGACACCATTCTCACTACATTCACCAAAACCATGAACGATGCCTTATCTAAAGTCCAGGCTTTGACCCCTACCACTGAAAATACTACAGCCCCGATTGGTATCAAGTTGGATGGTTCCAACTATGCCCTTTGGTCTCAGGTTATCGAGATGTATATCTCTGGCAAAGACAAACTGGGATACATCAATGGTGATCTTTCCCCACCATCTCCTACTGAACCATCCTTTCGAAAATGGCGCACCGACAATGCAATCGTGAAAGGGTGGTTAATTAATTCGATGGACCCAACTCTAATCAGAAATTTCATCCAATTCCCTACTGCCAAATTGATTTGGGATGCCATCGTAACTACATATTTCGATGGCAGCGACACTTCCCAAGTCTACGAACTCCGGCGACGTGTTACTCACTTGCGACAAACCGGTGGTACTCTTAAAAAATTTTACACCGAACTACAAGGTATCTGGCGTAAAATAGACTTGCGCTGACCCAATCCAATGAAGTGCAGTTCTGATAATCAATAATACAATAAAATGGTTCAAGAGGATCGAATGTATACCTTATTGGACGGACTTGATGATCGCCTTGACAATATTCGCAGCGACATCCTCTAGATGGAGCCCTTTCCATCCGTCGAACAGGCCTATGTTCATGTTCGTTGAGAGGTACTTCATCAGGTAGTAATGATCACCGGCGACCTAGATCCTGTCTTAGGCGATGTCTTGGATAGAAAGAGTCTTACACTAGGTCCAGCTAATTCAACTTCTACTAGGTCTCGAAAAATGCTACCTCTAAGTCTCGTGCTTCTACTAATACTATGTAGTGTTCTCATTCTATGTCTACAAAGCATACATGAGATAATTTCTTTAAATTGAACGGGTACCCAAACTGGTGGCACGAACTTTAGGCCCGAAAAAAATGTGACTCTACCAGCACTGATGGAAGCATGGGTTAGGCATCTTTAGTGGTGGCTGAGCCCCACCTCTCTTTGATACCACCAACCGAGTTTTCCCAAGATAAAGACTCTGATTTAGGTAAATTTGGTTCCACATTTTTTACCTCTTCTCTTGACAATGATCGTGGTGCCTGGCTACTCAACTCCGCGGCCACAAACCACATGACATTTGATGAAAACGATTTTATCTAGAAATCTCCACCAAGACGAACAAGTGTTGCAAATTCTAATGGGGTTCTTTCTCCAGTTATAGGGGCTGGCTCTATGCATCTCTCTCCGTCTCTCACTTTATCTCATACTTTACTTGTTCCAACACTTTCGCAGAAATTACTTTCAATCAGTTAATTTTCTACAGAATTAAATTGTGCGGTCATTATTTATCCTTTTTTCTGTCTACTTCAGGATATTCTCACCAAGGAGATACTTGGGCGTGGTACTAAGAGGGGGGGGACTATACTACATGGAAGATTTCAGTGTAGACCGTGCTCATCATATACAAGGAAATGGCAGAGAACGACAAATTTGGCTGTGGCATCGCCGTTTGGGACATCCTTCATTTGGTTATATGAAACATTTATTTCCTGCTCTTTTTTCACATGTGGTGACCTCTGACTTTCAATGCAATTCATGTATTTTAGCCAAGAGTCATCATGCTTCTTATCCATTACACATGAATAAAAGTGATATTCCATTTGCTTTAGTTCATTCCGATGTATGAGGTCTGTCTCCCACAACTACTAGCTCTGGTGTTCGTTGGTTTGTGATCTTCGTTTATAACTATACTCGCATGACTTGGCTTTACCACCTAAAAAATAAAGATGAAGTGTTTCAAACGTCCTATACTACGATACAAACTCAATTTTCAGCTAAACTACAGGTTTTTCGCTCAAATAATGGTAGAGAATATGTCAATCGCTGCTTCCATGCTTATTGTAAGCAACATGGCCTTCTTCATGAGACCACATGCGCACAGACGCCCCAGCAAAATGGTGTGGCTGAAAGAAAGAACCGTCGCATCCTTGAAATTGCACGTGCTTTACTTCATGGCGCTCATGTCCCATCCCGGTATTGGCCTGATGCAGTTGCTACTGCAGTACATCTCCTTAACCGAATGCCCGCCAAGGCTATTAGATTTAAAACCCCACTACAGGACCTAACATCACATATACCTCTACCCACGGTACTCATGCTTTCTCCTCGGGTATTTGGCTGTATAGTTTATGTGCACCTCCATAAAAATCAACGCACAAAACTTGACCCTGTGCACTCAGATGTCTCTTCTTGGGTTATGGTGTACACCAAAAAGGCTACCGGTGTTATGACCCATCTACTAGAAGTATCTATGTGACTATGGATGTCATCTTTGTGGAGTCAGAAACCTATTTTTCCACAGCTACCAATTCTGCCCTTCAGGGAAAGATACAGGGTGAAGGGCAAAACTGGTCATACCTTGACTGGCAAACTGAAATAGTGGCTAGTGAAGGGTCACGTATAAAGTCTCTAGAGCAGGATGGGCCTTTAGGGCGAGATGTGTCTCCTAAGACCAATATACCTCCAGAACTAGAAAGTTCCTCCCCCTCTTCAATACCTGTAGACCCATCTCCTAAGAATATTCCTAAGGTAAGCACTCCTGACATACCTTCAAATATGAATACTCATGCTGGATATACATTATGTTTCAGTCAAAATCATGGCAAGCCACCAAACAGGTATTCTCCAGATATGGAGGAACGCATGTCAAAATATCCAATTTCCAACTACGTGTCTACTAAAGAGCTATTCTAACCTCTGAAATCTTTTGTACATGTACTTTTCTCAAGTCATGTTCCAACAAGTGTTCAGGAAGCTCTATCTGATTCAAAATGGACTCAGGCGATGAAAGAAGAAATGGAGGCATTAGTAAAGAATGACACGTGGACCCTTATCACTTTACCTAAGGGAAAAAAGATAGTAGGATGTAAGTGGGTGTTCTCCATCAAACATAAAGCAGATGGATCAATTGAGCGGTACAAAGAAAGATTGGTTGCAAAAGGATATACCCAGACATATGGTGTGGACTATCAAGAAACTTTTTCGCCTGTTTCTAAACTAAACACTGTTAGAATATTATTGTCTCTTGCAGCTAATCTTGAATGGCCATTACATCAATTTGATGTCAAAAATGCTTTCCTCCACGGTAAACTTGAAGAGGAAGTCTACATGGACATTCCTCCAGGTTACAAGGCATCCACAAACATGAAGGTTGTATACAAGCTGTAGCGAGCTTTATATGGCTCGAAACAATCACCCAGAGCATGGTTTGAGCGATTTAGCTTAGCAATGAAGAAGTACGGCTTTCGGCAAAGCAACTCAGATCATACCTTATTTCTGAAGCACAAATTGGGCAAGGTAACTGCCTTGATAGTTTACATAGATTACATGATCATCACATGAGATGATAAAGAAGAAATATCAAGGCTTCAGAACAGCTAGCAACCAAATTTGAGATGAAAGACTTAGGAGGTCCTAAATACTTTCTAGGGATTGAAGTAGCTAGATCAAAACAAGGTATTTTTCTCTCTCAGAGAAGATTTGTGTCGGACCTATGAACTGAAGTGGGAATGTTGGACTGTAAACCAACAGACATACTACAAACTTGGAAAATATCTAGACCAAGTGCCAACAGACAAAGGATGGTACCAAAGGTTAGTGGGAAAACTTATCTATCTCTCTTATACCCATCCAGATATTGCATATGCTATGAGTGTTGTTAGTTAATTCATGCACAATCACAGTGGGGATCATATGGACGCAGTGATCAGAATACTTCAATATTTGAAGTCATCACCTTGGAAAAGGACTTATGTTCTACAAGAACAACCATCTAAAAGTGGATGGTTATACAGATGCAGATTGGGCAGGGAGTATTTCAGATAAAAAAATCTACTTCTGGCTACTTTATGTTTGTTGGAGGGAACCTTGTTACATGGAGAGCAATAAACAAAAAGCATTAGCGCTTTCAAGCGCAGAGGCTGAATTCTGAGGAATGGCAAAAGGACTTTGTAAACTTCTCTGGATAAAAAGACTAATTGCTGAAGTTTGATTTTCTCCTACCTTTAAGATTGATGTCTTTTGTGATAACAAAGCTGAAATTGCTATCTCTCATAACCCAGTACAACATGACCGCACTAAACATGTAGAGGTGGATAGACATTTCATCAAAGAAAATTTAGAAGCAAAAATAATTCGGTTCCCATTTGTAAAGTCTGAAGACCGGCTTGCAGACATACTCGCAAAGCAAAGACTTTCACAACTCACTTGACAAGTTGCACATCAGAGATCTGCATGCATCAACTTGAGGGGGAGTGTTGACGTGAGCTGTAAATATAGGATCCCTTCTAGGTCATCCATGATATTAGCCATAATTTTTGTATAGCCAAGAATAGCTAGTTTTTCCTATTATTTGTATTCTATGTATGTGAACCAGAAGGAAAATAAGAGGAAATATTTTAAACAAATTGTTTCTTAAGTTAAGACATACGCTTGATTTTAGTCAAACAGAAAGTAAAAACATACCAGCATGAATATGTTTATCTCCAGTTCTATAATTTAGGAGGTTCATTCTTGCTTCCTTCAAATCAAGCAACACATCCAAGAAATCTTTTCTCTTTTGTTCGCCTGACTTGTGCTGTTCTATCCACTCCTTCTAAATTTTGTAGCTATATCCAATGCTTTTCCAAGATCACAATCCATTTTTCTCCTTAGACCTTGTAAATCTAACCATCTAAGCCAAGGAAATAAATCTGAAATATTTGGACTATCACCCAATGCCATCATTCGTTTCATGATGTTAAAAAAATCTGAACCCTCTTTCGACTCTGGATCCACCAAATCTCGGGACAACACAAGGTTCCCTATCATATTAAATGACGCCAAGAAAATATATAGTGCCACCTAAATTCCCTTCTTTCTTCCTTCCTTAGAATTCGCTTCTTTTTCAATCCATAAGAGCATATTATCAACACAATTTCTCTTCACGGTCACGGATGCTGTTTATTGATTCTTTTGTTAACAAACATTTCCACCGTGCAAGTCCTTCTCATCACACGCCAATAGACGCCATATGGAGCGAACGCCAAGGAACCCTTGTAGTAGTTCTTTGACCTATTGGTGTCAAAAATTCTGCGATAGATGAAGGAGAGATCATGGTTCTAGAAAAAATCATTGGCTATATCCGTAGAGAGTATAACCATTGTATTAACTGAACCCATCTTTAACCACACAATAGGGCCATACTTGTGTTTAAAACCTGCTATGGTTTTATGGGGTGAAGTTCCAAGTTGGAAAATGTTACCAAACAGTGGCCATCCAATTGGTCCTGGAGGTAGCCTATTTTGTTGTGGCTTTCTAGTGTAGAATACGAAGATTAAAATTGGTAAAACGATGATGCTGAAATAAACAAAGAAACTCCACTCCATCTCTCAAGAACTCAAACTCACTATTTTCTTGCTTAGCTTAATGTCCTTTTTAATACTTCAACTCTCTAATAGTGAGCCAATGAATCTCTTGCGAATACTCTTTCTACTAACTAGTTCAGCATAATACATTAATAATTAAAGCATATGTCTTGGGAAATCTTTTTAGTAAAAAAATAGTTGTTTCTATTATCTAGTCATTAATCCATAACTTACCAATGTCGTCGGAGTGATAATGTATCAAACAATGAGCCCCTATTTGGTGGGGATTAAAATTATATTTTTAGTAAATTTTGATAAAAGTTGATAAAATGTTTGATTGAAAAGCTGTAGATCTCATGAAATATATGATTAAAATTAATTGTTAACTTTAATTTAGACTAAAATCTAGGTTTTAATTCATACGAAATAGGGGCTAAATCTTTGTACAACACTTGTAATAATAAAAGATGATGCTTGGAAAATTATTGTTGACATGACTAATTTTGATATTGCTATGGAAATTGTTAATTGTTAGTCAAATATTGTTGCTAATTGTCCATTCAATTAAATGGAGAAAGAAAGCGAAAGAGGAAATTGCACTACATGTCATTTTTTGGCTTTGTAATTCAAAAAATGTCACTTTTTTAAAGTATTTGCGATATTGTCATTTTTAGACGTTTTTGTCCCTCTACTGAATTTAAATGTTCTACATGTCCTTCATTAAATGAGATTTGACTACATGAAAAATTGTACAAAAGAATGAAAAAATGTCACATCCAAATAACTCAACTTTTAAATTTAACAAAAAAAAATGTGGAAAACCAAAACAAAAAACTAAAACTAAAACAAAAAATACAACTCAGTCTATCTTTCATACACACACTCTCTCTCTCTCTCTCTCTCTCTCTCTCTCTCTCTCTCTCTCGAATCGTCAACAACCCACGCCGTCGACAATCACCGTTAATCAGTCTACTGTCAATGAAGATCTCAAGGTTTGCTTTTTTCTTTCCTTTTTCATTTTTTGCTCTCTTCTCTTATGATTCTTCAAAATTAGGGGTGTTTGCTTTTTTGTTCTTCTCATTTTTTTACCTTTGATTGGTACAATATGCCTTATTTTTTCGATTTTTGTTGTCTATTTTTCTAGTTCTACGAAAATACTAACATTGGGGTTTATGTAAGTTATCTACAAATTTATTTCTTATAACTATGTTTTTCACTCTTCTTTCATGTAGATAATGGTTATTGGTCATTAACAGGTAAATTGAGTTTGAGTTTGTAAAATGAGTCAAGATTGAACTGAGGCATATTTTGGTCAACTATGCACAAATAAGCTCGGCTATTTTGCATTTCGTAGCATGCATATGTGTCTTTATATAATTATGCAGGGTTATGTGCATGTTTAAATGTTAGATCATTCTATTTTCATTCTTGGAAATGTCTTTTCATTTACATGTACAACTTATGGCTGAGTACATGAAAACTTCTATTTGAAACTATTAGTATAACACTCATCATGTTTTTCATAACCCGACCCTTCATGTATTGGAAAACCAATATGAATGTGAAATGTAAATTTCAATCCCGATAGTAATGGAATCATTTGTCGAGATAAACAATCGTTCTTGACAGTTAGGCTCTGAAATTATCTACAGTTGACTCGCTTATCTCAACAGTTGGTTTTGTAAGCCAAGTTTTCTTAAGCTTCTCTTCTACGTGTGGTTTTAAGGGTTAAAATGTATGACATATCATCATCTGAGCACTATTATTACTTCATGAAATATAAATATCATAGTTATGGAACCATCTGTAAACATGAATTGTCGTTCTAAATGGAGAAGGCACCAACCCAAAAGGTGCTTGCCCGACTACCGGAGGGTCCATCGGCTAGTTGGGTAAATGAGGGGATTGGTATATGTTACTACTTCAATTTTAAAAATCAATTGTCCCACTGTTTAGAGTTCTTATCCTTATGATTTCAAAATCGGTTGTTTCGTATGAAGGTGCTGACCCGAAAGGTGGTAGCCCGAACTACCAGAGGGTCCATCGGCTAGTGGGGTAAAGGAGGCAATTAGTATGTGTTACTACTTTCATTTTAAAAAACAATTGCCCAACAGTTTGGATTTCTTAACCTTGTCATTTGAAATTTTATTGTTTCGTATGAAGGTGTCGACCCGAAAGGTACATGTTCGAACATTTACGAAGTTCCCAATGCTTGTGGCATAACGGAGGTGGACAGTAAGTTCTATATGGTGAAGTTATACAATGTCAAATTCTAACATTTTACGTTAAGTATGTTCAGTTGAAGACAAATGTATCATTTCGATGTTATACTTCAAATGTTGGTAGAATCTGTTATTTTCTTCCATTATTAAATTTTGTTAACTAATACAGCGCAAACCACTTTTGCATAGGAGTACACTAATGTATCATTAGCATCAACCATACCCGTTCAAGGTGACGATGACGTTAACACAAATAGGCGATGATCAACATGTGTCCAGTGCTCGCTGCTTTGACCATAACCCCATTCACTAAGGGGAGAAGAAAAGGAGTCAAGCAATGTTAAATGAAGCAACATATCAGATACATTACATGAGTTAATTAGGGGAAATAGTCACATATTCTCAAATAGCATTGCTGTTGTTTTGAGCAGTTTATGATGAGATAGTACGTTTGGCTGTGTTTATTTCATAATGGAAACATATCGTGATAGTATTTTTGTTTAGCTTTTTACCTTATATTTGTTTTCAAGTACCTAGTAGTGATGCGCACAAATGTTTCATTTTGGTGTAACTATCACTTAAATGTTGTGTGCTTCTAAAGAAGATTCAATAGTAACATAGCTGAGTTTGTTAATTTTGAAACTAATTTATGCTTAGGTGATCGACTATATTTGTGGTCTCTAGTTTTTGTCAGAGATTCATGAGGTAACGTATGTACATAATGGTGTATATCCAAATATCCGTTACGCCTGAACTAAGTCATTTGCAATAAATTGTCAAGAAGTACTCATACAATTTGTCACAACCGACAATTAATGAAATATGTTGTCTAATAAACTACTATGCCCGTAATATTTTTTCTACATGACTAATGCCTATAACTAATTTTGTCTAATTAATTGTTTTATCATCAAATGTGAACATGGAATAATGTGTTATCCAAGTTCTCGTCTAATGGTGCAGTCCCAATATAAAAAAACTAATATATTTGATGCATTATCGTTTGAGAAACTTTGCATTTGATTGATCGCATCATGTTGTATGTTTCGATGAACATCTGCCACGACAAACAAAGGATTTTGGAAATTTGTATCTCCCCATATCAA
Organism: Fraxinus sp. 1973-6204; assembly: GCA_903798365.1. NCBI lineage: Eukaryota > Viridiplantae > Streptophyta > Magnoliopsida > Lamiales > Oleaceae > Fraxinus > Fraxinus sp. 1973-6204. The sequence goes on from CAIGRR010052275.1 coordinate 11,262, forward strand.
CAATTGGAAGCTCGATTTCCAAATAGTAATGCATATAGCAGTTCCTTATGAACTACTATGTACCAATTTAAGTTTTCATTTTTGCGTATTTTAGCCGAATGTATATACATGTTCGAGACTTAGAACTTCAATTCCATTTGAGTGCGAGGATCATGAATACCAAGTTTGTCCTTGAACCGTAACATAAGTCCAGCTAGGGTGATACTTGTCGGAACTACAATGGAAGTGGTTTTGTTCTCTCTCCACTTCCATTCGTCATCCACATTAACAAGCTTTTTCTCATGTGATACGATGAATCTCAAATGATTACTCATACGTGAAATGTTGGGATTGCAACGATAAGAATTTCACACAATAAATATGTCAACATTTAATAATATAAAAGTGGAAATTTCGATTATTTAAATACATGCATTGGCAAAATGTGAAATCAAGGGTTTCAACAGTTTTCAAGTGTCGAATTCGACATTTAAATTGTCTATCCTAGCATTTTCTAAATGTCGAGTTCGATAGTTCACATGTCTAACCCGATGGTTTCAAATGAACTATTCGACAGTTGAACTGTAGGAACTGTCAGGAAGCTTGAAAATACGTATTTGGTACCTTGGAAGAAATTATTCAAAACATTAATGATGATAATCAATTCTCAACTATAACATGACAACATCTTCCCAAAAATGAATAACTCAATGCTTCATTAAGTATTGAATGCTTCACTTTTTGTAAATGATATTGGTATCTTTACCCTTCAAAAATATTTCAAAAATTAAATAAATCAATGAATAATAGTTTCCAAAATTTAACCCATTACATTTGACCATGTTGTATTTAACATTTTAAAAATAGTAAGCTATAAGATAAAAATATAAACAATTTGTAATGACTAACCTTTCAAAATGGATGATTAATCCAATAGTAATGTGTTCTTGGTCAAGGAATGAAGAAGATTGAGAAGAAGTTAGGGTTTGTTAATGTTAAGAAGATATTTGTTTATTTTAACTTTTCAAATTCTTTTCTTTTTGAAAAAAAACAAAATTCATATTACTCAATATAATATACATAGATGCAATGTTTATAAGGGTCCGTTTGATTGCAAATGTGGAATTTGGGTAAAGAAATGAATTACATGGAATTGAAATGTTGAAAGTTTGGTGTCTATTTGGCTTTATTTTTCATGAAAGTTGTCATTAAACTGATAATTTTTTTTACCATTGGGTCTAGAATTTGTTCCAATTGCCGAAAGAAATTACCATACCGAATACCATTCGTTTGGCTTTTTTTTGCATGGAAAATGTCAATAAAAGTGATAAAAAAATTTACAATTGTGTCTAGAATTTTTTTCAATTGCCACAAAAAAAGGGAGGAAAACCAATACCCACCTAAAAGGTGGGAAAGGAAATTCATCAAAAAGTAGGAAAAAGTGCACGTGTGAAGGAAAGTGGGAAAATCATTTACATGGAAAATTTCTCCCATCAAACAAGGCAAAAGCTAGAAAATGGAAAATAAATTCTTAGTTCTTGGGAAAACAAATGCTATCAAACAGACCTAATATATAAATTAAATCATCACATCATAACAATAATGGCATTCAAATCAAGCATTAAATGCTCCTAAAAAGGTGTCACTAATGGTAATTTGGACCTTTCACACCAAAAAGTGATATTTTTTAGTACCAAAAGTGAAATGACAAAGTTATGAGGATTTTCAAATTTAGTGACATTTATGAAAATTTCCCTGAATCAAAACTAAGCTAAAGTCTACATCAAACGGTAGTTTTAAGTTTGAACTCGAACTCGCCCGTCTAGAGCTGTCTTGTTTTTTTTTTTTTTAATTATTCTCAAAATTCTAATTAATATATTTTACAAATAGTCATGCTTTTTGCCTCAACAAACCAAAAACAAGTCACGTTGGGCCAAACATTTATCCATAAAGTCTAGCTGCATTTACTTACCTAGGCGAAGATTGGCTGAAAAATGTGTGCCACATCATGCCCATAACCAACATCGATATTTGTTGACTTCAAAAAATGTGTCCATAGAATCCCGACCACCTCCCCTCCATGTAGACGTAACATGCACACTAGAACACCCAGTTAAGAGGCAAAGATCGTCGGTTGAGAAAAAAGTTTGGCGATCATGTGCACTCCGATGGTCAAGTCAACTGTTGGACAAAAGAGAAATGAGTGCAAGAGATGGAAGAGAAGGTTTAGCAAAGTTTTAGTAACATACTTTGGTGAATAATAAATTTACATATATTTAGAAGAAGCAAAAATGGGCCAAGTGGGTAAATCCAATATTAGGCCCAAAAATAAGTTATTTGATTAAATAGGTTCAATCCAATTAAATAGTTGATGTCAAGTCGTCCATGTAGGACCCCCTCCATCACACGCATGCCATGTAATTTATAGATATAACAATAGTCCCCCAAGTCCGAGTCTTACATTCATGTGCGAATCAAACTTCAAAATATGAGTAGTTAACTAGGTGAAATCTTATAAATTGTCTCTAAAATATGAGCAACTCCGATGAGTGAGGACTTACAAACTGCTGTAAAAATATGCATCAATCCCAAATAGGTGATGACTACAAATTGTCTAGAGAATATTAAATCGCTTCAATATATGATGACTTACGAACTACCTTAAAAATAAGTGGGCTTCCAGACTGCCTCAGAAGAGATAAATAACATATAATTTGTCAAAATTTCGGCAACATCTCCGTAATACTAAACCAACCTGCAATATAACATAATATGTCTATTGAACATGTACAAAGTAACTTATGATCCATTTGACTCTTCCAAATACTGATGACGATAGAGTGAATAATATGAAATCAAAATTCTCCAAGATAGAATATGCAGAAAGCCTATCATGTATCATAGAAAATGATATGTTGTCAATAATGAATGAAAATATAGATAATATGGCATATATACTCGCTATAAAGAACACAGTATCATACTGCTAGCAATGATGTGACATACGTACTTGACAGCAATAATATAATGTATATGCTAGCAATAATAATGTAATGATACTAAGATATTAGTATCACAATAGTCCCCTAAGTCCTAATATGAATATTCATATAATGCGTGGACTTTTTGATAGGATGATGCTCTAAAGATAAGTAGCTACGATGAAGTTGATACAAAGATGAGATTATGGATATAAGTAGCAAGGGCGGTCCTTTGAATATAAGCAGATGATAGAGACGAGGCTCTGATTATAAGCAGTTGTGATAATTTGATGTAGAGGCAATGCCTTAAATATATAAGCAGTTGCGATAAGATGATACAGAGACGATGCTCTGGATGTAAGGAACTATGATAAGTTGATACAGAGGCAATGCTCTGAATATATAAGCAGCTGTTATAAGCTGATGCAGGGACGGTGATCTAGATAGTAATGGCAAAAAAACCCACCCCGCCCTTTCCAAAAAAGCCCGCCCGCGCCCCAATGGGTTGGCAAGGATCGCCATCCCATCTTGAGTCTCCAGATGGGACGGGACGGAGATGCCCCACCCCAAACCCGCCCCGTGAAGAATATAAAAAATAAATTTTGGATAAAGAAATAAAATTTAGTAACAATGTAATTCTACTTGCAAATGTTTAATTTTGGACATTGTTTGTTTCGAGTGCTTGCTTTGGATATTGATGTAGTTAGTTTAAGCATTATTTGATTTGGATTTCAAAATTTTTAATTTGTATTTTAAATGGAGATTTTTGAAAAAAAAAAAGGGCAGGAAACAGGGCAGACCCACGCCCCGCACGCGCCTTGCCCCGTCTAAGGCAGGACGAACCCGCCCCGCTGTCATCTCTAGATCTGGATGTACCCAACTGTGCTAAGTTGATGCAGAGATGATGCTCTGGTTATAAGATAAGCTGATGCAAAGGTAGTCTCTAAACTGAATATAAGTAGTTGTACATTGATGTTGGGCGAGACTTTGAACTGAATATAAACAACTGTATTAATATTGATGCAGAGGCTGACTTGAACAGAATATAAATAAATGTATTGATACTGATGTAGAGGTAAACTCTGCATAAAAAATAAACAGTTATATTGATACTGATGCAGAGGTTGACTCTGAATTGAATATAAACAGCTGTGACGAAGTTGATGCAGAGGCAGACTTTGAATATATACATAGCTAGGATAAGCTAAAGTAGAAGCATGGCTACGAGTATGTAAGAAGTTGTGATAAGCTGATGTTGAGGTATGATGAGCTCTCTAGCATAGTCCTACGTGGCAAACATCTTGAATATCAATGAATAAACATCGAGTTATGACTCGTCTAGAACTATTGGAGACTTATAAGCTAGCCTCGAGTGGACGAGGTCTTATGGTTATACTCGACGATAGAAATAATCTTGAACTTGAAGCATAAGTACAACCATCTCGTATGGTGACATATCTCGAAGTAAGGAATAAATATCGATCTAGTGGCTACCTTCAGATAGACGAGATCTTACAGCTAGGTTCAACGATAGTGAGAAGCGAGGAATAAATATCTCGCCAAACTAGGAATAAGCATCTGGCGAGGTAGGAAATAAACATCCCAGAAGGTAAGGAATAAATATCTCTTGAATAGCTCTTGAACTATGGAAAAATTATAAGCTAGTCTCGAATAGACAAGGTTTTACAACTAGGCTCGAAAATAGTAAGAGGTGAGGAACAAACATCTTTGAAGCCAGAATAAGCATCTGGTAAGGCCGGGAATAAACATCATGTGAATAGTTATCGAACTATTGGACTCTTATAAGTTGGCCTCGAAATGACGAGATTTTACAGCTAGGATCGACGATAGTGAGAGGCGAGCAATAAGCATTGCGTAAAGCCTGGCATAAACATTTGGCAAAGTGGGGCATAATCATCTTGCATGGAGGGGCAGGAATAAGAGCGAGGAATAAACATCCTGCATGACGAGACATCTCAAAGAGTAAGGGTAAACATATCACGTGGTGGGGCATTTCGAAGAGTGAGGAATAAACATCTCATGTGATGAGGCATCTCAGAGATAAAGCCAGAAAATACTCCTTTTGAAAGAGCAGACACGTCTAGATGAGGCCACAAAGATTCTCATTTTTCAAGGGCAAATACTTCGAGATTTTACTCTTCCTTTAAAGGAACGAGGACTCCAAGACATTGTCTCTTCCTTTTTCAAGGAACGAGAATTCCAAAATGCTACCTTATAAATAAGAAATCTATGAGCTAGTTCTCATTTTCAATAATAAGAAAATCACGAACTAGGACTCACCTTCAAGAATAAGAAATCCAACCTGGACATTTTTCGAGCTCTTGTAGGATACCCCATAATGCCCAAATCTATAAAAAGAAAAATGCGTGTGTGGTATCAACTACTTGCTGCTTTCAAGAATAATGCCCAGCTAATTCATGGCAAATTATCGGAGGCAAAGTTGGGAGAATAAATGAGTTCCGGGAATTGACTCCAAGTAGCTCATGTTTAGAACATGTTATCTAACCGAATTGATCTTTAGTAGACCTCAATAAAGTATGCTATTGAACACAATTAGTCTCCAACATGCCATGTAAAAATTTGTAATGTACTCGAGTTAATCACCTACAATTTCTAGTGGTAGCGTTGGCATAGACGAAATTACTGAGGACTCATTAAATTGTTTCAAGATACAAGCTTTTTGCTGCCATTCTCTTCACTTCTTATCAAATTGTGTAGTTAAAAGAATCTGGCAGATAAGTAATAAGTTGGCAATATGTTTTTGACTAAAGAACAATCCCAACAGCCTTTCAAGGTATGACTCGATCCTGTGCTTAAATGTTTGGAATTTTAGTGTTGATTTGGTGAAATGGCGGTAGAATTGGTGTTTTGGGGTTTGTATGGAAGCACAAAAATGTAAAGGAACTTAGTTGAGTTGCAGTGTAGTGCAAGAATGAAAAAAATCATTATGTACAAACCTCTTTCTAGAGCTAGGGAAGCTGATTTGGGGATGTGGTCAGTTATGCACGAGATTTTGGGTCTGGCTAAGCTTAAAAGAAAAATTCACTTGGAGATTAATACACTTGTGGTGTGAGTATTATTACATTCTTATCACTTGATGAGCAAATTCATATATATATTGTGGATACATCTACTCATGAATATTTTGAATGGTTACGAGGTCTTAGTGTAACATTGATGTTAATTCTTTCGATTCCTATTGCTACAGTAAATAGATATTTTCTAAAATAAAGACTATCAGGATTTATTGCGTAATCGGATGTGAGATTAATGGTTAAGTGATAATTTAGGGACGTATATTGAAAATAATGTGTTTGACAATATTGATAACGATCGATGTATAATGTTTTTAAAAGTATGAAAATGAGTTCTGCAATTGTAGTAATGTATTGATTTATTTTTATTAATATTATGCTACTCTAAAAAAATTTGCATCATGACCACTATGAGTACTAAAAAGCAAAAATAAGAGATTCCATAGTAATGAGTGCTCCCGTTTCCACTCATGAATAGTAAATATCAACAAAAGTTCAATTATTTCTCTTTTTATTTGTACCACAATTAATATCTTCCTTTTTTTTAGTTAAAGGAGGACAGGACCTCCAAGATTTTATCAATTTTTCCTCACTTGTGGTGGAGGAATACCGTGATTATATGAAACTAATGAAAGCAAAAAATGAGGAAAGCACTACTTCCCTTCCTTGTATGCCCCACCTGAAAATTAACAAACAATGCCCCTAAGCTGGTCACTAATAATGAGCATGCTAAAATCAAAACTCATTTAACAAGGAAGATCAAATTGCATTAGTTTGAGTTGCAGAATTAGACGTCTTCCTATTGAGAGCATCTACAATTACATTAACCTTCCTTGAATGATCATAATCAATTTTTCAGTCATAATCTTTTATTATCTCTAACCATCTTCTTTTCCTCAAATTCAATTCTTTCTAATCGAAAATATACTTTAAAACTTTTATAATCTGTAAATATCTAACTTCTTTCACCATACAAGTAATGCCTTAAGACTTCGATTATAGAACAACTAGAGCTAGATCCAAAGTCATGTGAAGGATAATTCAACGTATGTTTTCCTCAACTATCTAGAAGCATAAGCTATAACCTGTCCATTCAACATTAAAACACAACTAAGGTCCCATCATGATGTGTCATTGTCTAGCACAATCTATTCACTTCGAGATGAAAGAGTAAAAAGATAAATCACTACTTGAAAAGAGGATATTCAAATTTGCATGCCTTTCTTTATTCCCAAATATGCCTATTTATAAATTTCTAATTTTAGGGTATGGGGTTAATTAAGCCATTTCCGTTCAAGATATGCGGCGGCCAGTAATTAGTATACTCTCAAGTGAATGTGTTAACTTTTCACATTTTATTCACTAATCCACGTGTTTTCTTCATTCATTGATTGTGAAGTCATGTTTTACATTCTTATTCACGTGTGCTTTGATAATAGTTTTTGCTAGTGTGAAGTAGTTGATGATATCAATTAAAAGTATATTTCCTCACTATTTATGCTCGAGGCTGATTATATGGCCTAGCGTTACAAATGCTCGCTTACATTATTTTGAGCTTGCACATGATTTGGTTGGCTAGTAGAGATATATGTTTGCCACTAATTCTTTGTGAATTTTATTTGACACAAGTAGTNTTCCTCACTATTTATGCTCGAGGCTGATTATATGGCCTAGCGTTACAAATGCTCGCTTACATTATTTTGAGCTTGCACATGATTTGGTTGGCTAGTAGAGATATATGTTTGCCACTAATTCTTTGTGAATTTTATTTGACACAAGTAGTCCTCGAAGTTTGAGTCTTATGCTACCCTAAACATGTTTTGATTATATTTGAGTTCTACTTTATAGGAACGAGGGAAGTGAGAATCGTAAAAGGCACATTTTAAATTTACCAAAGTGATATGTACTCTGTACCGACTGCCACCAATCATATACCTCCATTTCTAACAATGAAGTGGTAAGACAATTTTCGGTCATATAGGCAACCTATAATATTAAAAACTATCTCCATTTTAATCATCCAAGCCTGAACAACTATAGAGTATACCTCTAAAAAATCTTCTCGTATTTTTGTTACCTTCTTAATACTAAAATCCTTATCTATACGTCGTAGAGCTAAAATAGTCATAGTAGCAATCCTTTTGACACTAATATGGTCATTTTCAATTATATTCCCATGTCATGGATGTTCGAGTGGCTAATGAATCGATCACTTGACTCTATCATGACAAATTGGTAAAAAAAACATGCATGTTAATGGAGACCAACTAAATGTTAGACCCACCATCAAGGTTACTAAATATGCACATATATGAGTTTTTTAGTTAATAAAAAATCGACATTATCTACCCTATAATTTGAACTAACGAACCTAAACAAAATGCAACATACCCAACAAAAATACTCTCAATCAATTAGAACCATTTGCTTTTTCAATAATCACAACAAAATAGTGCAATAGAGAAATTTTGAATTTTCAAACTTCTATTATTAACACAACATAAACTGTATATATGGATACATAATTTGTAGTTTGCCTACTGACCTATCAATGGGCCTTGTCACCAAAAGATGTCAAAAAACTAAACTGCTACTTACCAAGCAAAAAAATGTTGAAAAATATATGAGTTTATACGTTCACGGGGGAGAATTTTGAAAATAATTATACTTTCTCATTTATATATTGAAAAACGCGTAGTACGACCCTAACAATACTTAGAGGGGGATGAATAGGTATATTATAGGGAATTAAAATATTATAACAAATTAGCAACAAGCCGCCAATTGTTATCTCTAGATGATTAAAAAATCACGTTAGATTAATCCTATGTTTGAATACCGCAAATCATATAAACAATAAATAAAGTAGTAAATAAACACCGGTATGATCACGGAGAAATCCAACTAGGAAAAATTTTAGACACTTTGCCAAGCAATCCACTATAAACAATTCAAACACTTACAGTCTACCAGACTAGACGGCACGTACTGTCTGATCTTCCAACTATAATTCCTACAGCTCTCCTTGATACTGGGTTCCTTTGCACCAATTCTTAGCTGCAATTGTCAAAGCTCTCCTGGAATCTACTACCCTATAGCACTTCTAACCTCGCGGAATCGTCTATCTCATGTG